>CAUYQV010040405.1:0-18875 GCA_963574575.1 Galagoides demidoff
ACTCCTCAGAAGACATTGATAATGCAGAAAAATGAAGAAAACAATTCTTCTGATATGTATTTTTTCTCTCTCTCTCTCTCTTTTTTTTTTTTTTTTTTTTGAGACAGAGCCTCAAGCTTTCCCTCTGGGTAGAGAGAGCCAAGGCATAACAGCTCATAGCAACCACCAAATCCTGGTCTTAAGCGAGTCTCCTGCCTCAGCCTCCCAAGTAGCTGGGACCACAGGCACCTACCACAATGCCCGGCTATTTTTTGGTTGCAGCCATCATTGTTGTTTGGCGGGCCCAGGCTGGATTTGAACCTGCTACTTTAGGTGTATGTGGCTGGCACCTTAGCCACTTGAGCCACAGGCGCTGAGCCAATTCTTCTGATATTGACAGTGATGAAGAACTCTTAGCTTTCTATGTTATTGGTACATAAAATTTCTTGTGTTTTTTAATTATTTGTTGCATAAAATTTTATACATAATATGTTAAAAAATAAATGCTACAATTCCTTTATAATAGAAATAAAGTACCTAAATATAAACAAATACAAATTTGAATTAAAATGAGAAAATTTTTCTTGAAAGTTTGGGTCAATGGCTCAGTGCCTGTGGCTCAATCGGCTAAGGCGCCAGCCATGTACACCTAAGGTGGCGGGTTTGAATCCCCAGCCCAGGCCCGCCAAACAACAATGATGGCTGCAACCAAAAAATGGCCAGGCGTTGTGGCAGGCGCCTGTGGTCCCAGCTACTTGGGAAGCAGAGGCAGGAGACTCACTTGAGCCAGGAGTTGGAGGTTGCTATAAGCTGTGATGCCATGGCACTCTACCCAGGGGGCTAGCTTGAGGCTCCATCTCAAAAAAAAAAAAAAGTTTAGGTCAAAAACGTGGGTGCGTATTATCCATAGCAAAATACAGTTGTTTGCAGGAATGCACAATATTAAGAATTAGTAATTTTGGCTCAGGGCCTATATTGAGTAGGGCGCCGGCCACATACACCGAAGCTGGTGGGTTCGAACCTGGCCCGGGCCTGCTAAACAACAATGACAACTGCAACAAAAAAAATAGCTGAGTGTTGTGATGGGCACCTGTAGTCCCAGCTAGTAGGGAGGCTCAGGCAAGAGAATCACTTAAGCCCCAGAGTTTGAGGTTACTGTGAGCTGTAATGCCACAGTACTCTACTGAGGGCGACATAGTAAGACTTTGTCTCGAAAAAAAAAAAAAAAGAATGGGTGATTTTTAGTGCATTTTCTCAATACTTTGGGGTAAATAAATTAAACCAATAATGATGTGTATAGTTTTAGGAGGATATATTTAACATTCTAATCTCATATTTCTACTTCGGTCTGCATGTTACAAATTATACTGAAACTTTGATCTTCTTAAATGTAGACTTCGCTGCCTGAGGTGGGAAACCCACACTCTCAGAAACTCAGAATGATAATGAGGACCATCCAACAGAAGAGGCCATATTCAATGAAGGTAAGAATGAGATTTTGCTTTTTCCTTTCTTCACGTGTTTTATTTTTAATTTCATAAATGGCTCTTAAGATGTATATCTTATATTTTTATGAGGTGATCTTATAAAAATCTCACCAATCCCTGAGTTATCTACCTACTTGTCAGTCAAACATATAAAAACAACCAGCTATTGCCATGGGTTAAGCATGGGATAGCTAAGGCTTACCTTAGTAATCATGAAAACCCTCTTTATGAAATGACTTTCCCTTTGGTGCTTAAAATTATCTAATTATGGAAGAATCATTAAGAACATTTGTAAAATTTGATTTATTATGAGTTTTGACCTATGATCTATGAAAAATTTTGTTATTCTCTACCGGGGCATCCAACCTTTTTTTCTGTTGCATATTAGAAGAAGAAGAGTTGATTTGGGCCACACATTAAATACACAATCACCAATGAAAGCCAATGAGCAAAAGAAAAGGTCTGTGCATAGTTTTTGAGATACCCAATACACAGAACAGTCCTCAATCTGTACACAGCCCTTGGGCCACAGGTTGGACACCTTTGCCTCTAGTCCTTCTAATTCCTTGTATCCTTTTATGAGTTTAAATAAAAGAATTAAAAATGTCTAGAACCCATGAAAATTATATATCATTGCTAGGTCCCAGCTACTCATCTGTCATCCTTCCCAGCTCAATATTAGAATCTCCTGGGATTTGGATGTACAGGTGATAATGGTCTACATGTATGTAACACAGCTTACTGCAGAGGTCATAGAGACTCACCTGGAAGCAAATGTCTACAAGTGCCAGTTATTATGGGGCCAGTTTTTTCCCAAAATGTAAATATGATGTCAGTATAATCAGCATTCTTAACTGTGACAGTAACTCATGTGTGCAAACATGGAC
The DNA here is from genome assembly GCA_963574575.1 of Galagoides demidoff. Taxonomy (NCBI): domain Eukaryota; kingdom Metazoa; phylum Chordata; class Mammalia; order Primates; family Galagidae; genus Galagoides; species Galagoides demidoff. Next base: position 2,354 of record CAUYQV010040405.1, read on the forward strand.
TTTTGGTGGAGCTTAGGGAAATTGAATAAACAGCAAATGAACACCTTTGAGGCCTTGAGCAGATGTTCCAGAGCTGTTTTCACACCACATAGCACCTATTTGGATTCAGTTTAAGGGCGGGACCTTAAACTGCCCACAGGAAATGGCAGAGAAGGCACAAACTCAACACTTTCCACACAACACTTCAGAATGCCCTGGGGACATGTAACCAAATATTAGAGTCTCAGGAAACACAATTGAAAACTGATGGTGTTTAGAATGCACAGCTGTGAACAGCATCCCTCCAACTGGCCTCACTGGCAGAGAAGAGGCAGGACTAAGTGTGGAGATCATTTTTGTGCTCCGTAGCCCTTCCTTCAAGAAAAAAATAACCCCTTACCTCAGTTTTGATTATAAAAAGACCTGGAGGTAAGCTTAGATATTCAGTGTGACTAAAGCATGTGTATAAGCAACTATGTGATAAAATAATTTTAGATTAAATTCTTAATCAGATTTTCTTATGTATCACCTGCAAATTCATATGTTATTGTAAGACTTCATAATGTTATCTCTATCACCAATTCAAAATATCTAAAATCTACAGGTGTCAGAGCTAAAAGGAACCAACCCTAGCCTTTTAGCTCCCCCCACCTCTGTCTGACAGATTTAAAGTGAGGCTGAAGCCAGCCCATGAGCTGGGACAGAGTCTCAAAGCTGGATCATGGCAGATACAGGGCTCATACCACTTAGTAAAATGTACTTAGCATTATGCCTTTTTCTCTGATACTTGAAAATCGACCACACAAAGGAAAAGCATACATTTAAACAGTCAATACTGATTAGGGGAAAAAAGCTGGAATGGGAAGGTTCAAGAAGAACAAATCAAATCCAGAAGATACTGCTATTTTCCAGGTTATGCTAATTACTTTTTCAGAGACTCTCTCAGACCTCCTTGTCTGCATATTATTACCTTGGGGGAGCAGAACAAAAAAAAACGATTTCTACAGTCTGCTCCCAGGTGACCTAATCAGGGGCCTACTGAAGAATTGCAGTCCTGCCTGGCGTGCTTCTCTGTGTTACAAATGCTTTTAGTTCTCTCTCCTTCCTCTTGTATTTTCTAGATTATTCCCTCCCCACTGGTTCTTTTTCACAGTTTACAAACTGTCCAAATCTTCCTTCACTGAAGCTGTTGCTTCTCTAAGATTCTGCTTCTCTTTCCTTTCATTCATTCTATAAATATTGGCTGAGTATCTGTAGTATGCCATTCTACAACCAAGCTCTTTGAAAAGTTGTCTGTATTAACTGCTTATATTTCCTCCCCCTTGCCTCTCCACTTCTCTGTGAACTGCCAAATTACTAAAGACAATTGATCCTCAGTCCCTGTACAGCATCTAAAAGACTGCATACTACCTCTGTCCTCAAATTCTCTCTTCTGCTTGCTTTCCAAATATCGCCTACTCCTGATTCTTCTCCTTTCTCAGCAACCCTTTTTCTTTGGCTTATCTTCATATATCTGCCCTTTAAGAGCTGGTATTCCCCCAAGGTTGTGTCATTGTGCTCTCTTTTTTTTTTTTTCACTCTAACATTCTTCCTAATCCTTCCTGTCATTTAGTTATTCCCAATGAGTCAGGCAATGAGATGGGAGATTGGCTTTTGAAGAACATTTAATTCTTTTTTTTTTGAGACAGTCTCACTCTGTCACCCTTGGTAGAGTGCCAGGTGTCACAGCTCACAGCAACCTCGAACTCTTGGGCTTAAGTGATTCTCTTGCCTCAGCTTCCCAAGTAGCTGGGACTGCAGGCACCCACCACAATGCCTGGCTATTTTTTTGTTGCAGTTGTCATTGTTGTTTAGCTGGCCTGGGCTGGGTTTGAACCCCCAGCCCTGGTGTATGTGGCTGGTGCCCTAACCGCTGAGCTATAGGTACCCAGCCAGAACATTAATTCTTTAATGCCTCTGGTAATATGATCCAGAGACTGTCACATTCAGACCACTTGAGTTAGCCAGTTCTTCCCAGAGGAAGGGAGGGAAACCAGCAGTGATCATTTTAATATTCTTCTCCTACTCCACAGGGCCACACCCCTCCCTGTCAAAATGTAAAGAGGGGGGATAAAGATGGATCTCCCAGTCCATCCAGCTCTTACTGGTGTTGGTGCCCTTGAGGAGGAGACCATCTGTGTGTCAAGACAGCCCGTGCTCCACTTTAATGAATCCACTTTCCTGAGCTTTCCACTATTATCCTGGCACAATCAGTGGTGGCTTAACTTTGTAGATACTCAAATGGTTGAGCAGGATATTAATTACTTTAGCTTAAAGCTAAATTTCTTCCAAGGCTGAAATTCATTTCGCATTCTACTTATCCCCTGGGACTGTAACCAGACACTTGTTTTCAGAGGAGGTTGTACAGTGAGCACCACAGGAAAACAAACAGAAATATAATCCCAGTGAATGGCTGCAGGAGAAAATACCCTAAATGAGCCATGTAATCCCCCAGTAATTTCCACAGGGAAAGTAAATGCTAAAGAAATTGAAACTTCAGCTCCCACTCCCCATAGCACCTCCTTGTGTCCATTCTTAGCCTGAAGAGTATCACTGAGGCTAGACTCACACTGCTGCTGCCCCTCCCAGGCGGCAGCAAAGTCACAGTGGCTCACGGATAAGGCTGGAAAAAGATTTAAATAGCCTTGGCTTCAGTCCATCAGAAAACAAATCTTGAGCTCCTTTGGAGAAATCTCCATTAACAGTTAGTTTGCTTCCCTGTGTAGGAGTGGAATCCATGCAACAATATTTCAGAGCCACCTCCCCTGCCTAGTGCTGTCATCTGAAAGCTGAGTCATCACACACGCTACCTAAATCCACATGGAATCAGCTGAGTTGTAGTGGTGTATACACACACACATTTTAAACTAGGTCAGGGCAGTTTAAAATTTATCACCGTAAGGTGCAGCAAAAATGTCACAAAGAGAAAAAAGCAAGTGTATTGAGAGAATTGTTTTACTTGATAACAAAAACATTTGATGCAAAAGGAGGGCCAGGCCAAAGTTGCACATCCCTTCCCTGCTGTAGCTGGTGAAGCTGCTAACCGCAGGCTCTCACCGTGCAGCCCCTGCTGGTGGTTTCACTGATAAGAGGAGGAAGTCAGACGTGCCCAGCTCCTCTTAATCTCATAGCAAGCAGGTGGAGAGACATACTGTGAGGGTACAGCTCAGTTAACCCCATTTGTAGCCCCATATATATATCCAGCTCTGACCCTTCATATCATCTACCCTGACTTCCTCAAACAGGAGTGAGTGAGTACAGGGAAGGGCTCAAAGTATTCATGATAAAATGTCCCCCTTGGGCTTCCTCCCTATGGGTGTCGTCTCCCAAAGTTGCACTGTCCACTAGGATGAGCCACATGTGCAGTTCTACTAACCACATTTAAAAAATAGCCGGACATGATGGCTCACGCCTGTAATCCTAACACTCTGAGAAACCAAGGAGGGTAGATTGCTTGAGCTCATAGTTCCAGACCAGCCTGAGCAAGAGCAAGAGACCCTGTCTCTACTAAAAATAGTAAAACTAGCTGGGCATGGTGGCACATACCTATAGTCCCAGCTACTTGGGAGGCTGAGACAAGAGGATCGCTCAAGCCCAAGAATCTGAGGTTGCTGTGAGCTATGACTCCATCACACTCTACCTAGGGTGACCCAAACAATAAATTAAATAAATAAATACATAAAAAGTAAAGAATTCATTTAAATAGTACATTGCATTTACCCTAATATATCCAAATGTTATCATTTCCACGTGATCAGTATAAACAATTATTGAGATTTTTTTACATTTTCTTTCTCATATTAAGTCTTGTGTATGTTATTTTTACAGCATCTCAATTTGGAAAAGCCACGTTTCAAGTGCTCAATAGCACATGTAGCCAATGGCCATAGTATTGGACAGCACAGCCCTAGAAAACTGTGATGAGCAGAAGATAGGCATTCTAGGTCTCCCTGTGTGATAACCTCTGTATCACCTCTCGAATCTACCCTCTTTCCATATCCTGTGCCTTAATTCAGATCCTGATGATCTATGACCTAGATATTTCCAACTACTTCCTATCTGCCAACCTCGTTTCCCTCATGTAGTAATGCATTGCACATACTTGAGCCAGTTAACTGTCTCCTTTCATTCTTCTGTGCCTTCGCTGGATCACATGTCCTACAAAAGCCCAGACTCATTATTCTGGTAATTCCCCACTAACCTCCTACTGCACACTATTTTCAATTGCACACAAACTTTATGGCCACCCTGTAGAAGCCTATGATGACTGACGTGCCAGCTGCGTCTGCATTTCTGGTGCCTGGTACGTGGTATGGAATGCTGTCTGGCCCTAACCCTATCCATTAAGGCTCAGGTGACAGTCACTTGCTTACAGAGCCTTTCCATAGCATTGTGCTTGTGTTTTATTTTTGCCACTTAAAATTGTATGTGGTTTGGGAATCTGTGCTTCTTGTCCTCATTCCGAGTGGACATTCTGCAGTCCAAATAGAAGCAGACAGAATTGAGACGCGTCAAAGAAATGTTTATAACTGGCAGCTGTTGTTTTTTTTTTTTTCCTAGCTCACAATAGTAAAGCAGCGGGAACAGCCAGAAATGGTTTTCCGACAGTTCCTGGTAGAAGACAAAGGACTTTATGGAGGATCATCTTACGTGGATTTCCTTTGTTGTGTTCACAAGGAGATCTGTCAGTTGCTGAATTAATTGAAACTTCTCTATCATTGATGTTGCATTTCTAAGGAAATCTCCTTCTTGGTGCCTAATTTTCTAGATGATAATAGGCTAGTTTTGATTTCTTGCTCATTTTCAGAATAGCCTTCCGAGATGGCATTTAGAACTTCAGCTTCGGTGCTCAGGTATAAAGCCAATGAAGGTACCATTGTACCATAAAGGGAACAGTCTACTTCTGATCGCACAATTTTGAATTTTTAAAACTGATACAGTTTGCATTTCATGAAAGGCAAAGTTTACAGAACCTTAAACATTCTCAATTTTCTTTCTTTGTGCCAGACATAAATTATTTTTCAAACTTTATAGATTTGAGGTAAAAAGTTGTCTTTGTTCCTCTCCCATTTGCAGTGAGGGAAAAAAGCTTGATTTTTACATTATACTTAATTTTTTTAAACCATGTAACTCCATTGAGCAATTTTTTTTAAATTAAGGTTTGAATAGCAAACCTTAAAATCAATCTGGTAGAACAATTTGTGTTCTGCGTTTTTTTTTTCATAATTATATATTATATATGTTAAAACTTTTTCCAGTTGTGTTGTCTATAAAACTGTCTTTATCAATATTCTTAATGGTTCTTTGTACAATTTTGAAGGTTTCTACCTGTATATAATGGATCTTAACCAATATCAATAAATTACTTCATGTACTCTTAGTAGGTAGAATTATTCATTTTTATGTATTTTGAGATTTTAAAAAGAAATAAGGATAGTACTCAAAGTGTCTTGGCAAAAAGTTGTCTGGATGGATCACACAAATTAGAAAAGCAAATTTTTTTTTGAGTGTTGAGAGTAGGGAGTATTTGAGAAAGGCATTTAATAGCAATGTGCTATGTGAGACCATTATTAATGAATATATCTGAACCTAGAAGGTAGTATTGAGTGGTACCAGATGCACCATTTGTCCTCTATCTGCCCTGGTCAGCTCGGTTATCAGTGATGTGAATAAATACTAATTGCACAAGTATGCTGAGTACATACCGGTCCCAAGAACTGTAAGTGTTTAATGAACAATTCCACGTTTATTGCTCATGGCAACCCTAACGCTGTTATCAACCCATTTACACATAGAACAGGCTGAAAGCAGCTAAGTACCTTGTCTATGATGACATGACTACGAAAGGTTTATTTATAAATTAGTAGATGTCATGGAATTGAGTAACAAATACACCGACAGGATTGAAATCCCCCTGTGTGTTAGCCAGCTGGCATGGCGTTTCAAATCAGCTTGGATTAGCTTAACAAGAAGAAAGCTTCTAGAATTGTGTCCAGAAAACAAATGCATATGCGTCCAGAAAACAAATGCATATGCACAAGATCCTTCTTGGAAACAACACGTATTCAAAAAAAGAACTTAGGGAGTTTGCCATTATGAATCAGTAGTGGGAAGAAAACAAATATCTCAAAGGCCTTTTGTTGTAAGACTAGCCTGACAGATGAGTACAGTGATGCCCCCACTCTACTCTGAAGTCAGACCACACCTATGCGAATGTTCAGTTCTGAGCACTGCCTATATGTGGGATAGAGCCACAGAGCACATTCGGTTATTCTATGTATTTGCTAGAGCATAAAACCAGAACTGATAAACAGAAATGACAAAACGCCACTTCATAGAAGAAACTTTACAGTAATTAGGCACTTAAAGAATGTACCGTTCTGGGAGGTAATGTGTTCTCATTCAACACCTATTTACTACACACCATCTGTGCCAAACACAGACAGCAGGGAGCGGCACAAAGTCTCTGCCATCTCTACGAGGACAGGAAAGTCTCATAAATGCCACAAAAGACTATAGTGAGCACAGAGAAATTACATCTTGGCCAGGTCTAGGTGGAGAGCAGGACACAGCCCAGTATGGATTTTCCAGAGGAAGCTACATCAAAGCTAAGACCAGAAAAAATTATTGGACATAGCTAGGTAATTGTTAGTGTTGGTAAGAGGAGAAAATATACATGAAGGCCCAGAGTGGTGGAGAGCATACACTACCATTTAAATAAACTAGTGAACTTAAACTTGGCTGGAACTGTTACACTATGGAGAGACAACATGAAAAAGATGGCAAGTGGATGGAGTCCTGGTCAAGGGGGAGTTTGGACTTAATCCCAATGGCAAAGTGAAGACATTCAAGGTAATTTAAGCAAGAACAGCAGGATCAGTCATTAGAAAGATCATTTTGGGGTTGTGAGATGATGGAATTAGCAGCAGAGGGACAATTAGCTTATCAGAATGGTCCATTTGAATTCATGGTGGCCTGAACTAAAACAGTATTTAGTTGGGAGGGGGGAGCCATAGGAGGTAGAGCTGATATTAGTAAAAAGGAAGAAACTGTCAGAAACCGATGTTGTTTCAGGCAGCATTGTATATTCATAGCAGTGTGTGTAAAGGATAGTTAGTGGTTCAACTTTGAACATGTTGAGGTCGCTTGCCAGCTACCCCAGTGAAGCAAACTATAACACTGAGAAATACAGGTGTGTGGCTCAGGAGAGAGCTGTGCTGGAGATTTGCAAGCCATCTACGTATAGAGAAAAGCCATACAGGTGGCCAAAAAGCTTATGAAGACAGACTGCAGAAAAGACAGCAAATCCCTGGAGCAGAGAGTAAACCAGAAACTTGTGAAGGACACTGTGAAGGGAGGGCCAAAGAGGTAAGAAGGAAACCTGGCCAGAGGCTGTCACTAAGCCTAAGGTCAGAGAGGGGTACATGGAGAGACTGGGCAGCCACGTTACAGGCTTCCAAAAGACAAGTTAAAGCAAAGACAAAATGTCATGGGTCACCTGGATGGGAGCAGTTTCACTAGATCAACAAAGATGTATGCTGTATTAGAAGAGGCTGAGGAAGCAGAAGCCCAGCGGAGGAAACCCAGCAAGGGGATGAAAGGGTGGGTCACAGGCAGAGGGGAGGATTTCTTATTTTAAGGCACGCAGAGATCGACATTTAAATGCTGGTGGAAAGAAGCCAGTATTATGTTGAAAAAAAAAATACTGGCAATATTGTACTTCAAAGAATGCTGAAAGCAGAAGATTGAAAAAATATTCAAAAGAGCAGGACCTTTGAAAAGCAAAAAGAAGGCTCGGCGCCTGTGGCTCAATGGGCTAAGGCGCCAGCCACATACACCTAAGGTGGCGGGTTCAAATCCCCAGCCTGGGCCCGCCAAACAACAATGATGGCTGTAACCAAAAAAAAATGGCCGGGCATTGTGGCGGGCGCCTGTGGTCCCAGCTACTTGGGAGGCGGAGGCAGGAGACTCGCTTGAGCCCAGGAGTTGGAGGTTGCTATGAGCTGTGATGCCATGACACTCTACCCAGAGGGATAGCTTGAGGTTCCGTCTCAAAAAAAAAAAAAATTAGCTTTAAGCATGCAAGTACTCTGCTCCTATATAGCTCTGTCCCTCATCATGTAAACATCTTTACACATTTTGCATCCATTAATATAGATTTATAATTTTTTTTCTTTTCAGGACAGAGTCTCATCTTGTCACTCTTGGTAGAGTGCCACAGTGTCATAGCTCACAGCAACCTCAATTTCTTGTGCTCAAGCGATCCTCTTGCCTCAGCCTCCCAAGGAGCTCTGACTATAGGCACCTGCCACAGTGTCTAGATATTTTTTTACAGATAGAGTCTCACTCTTGCTCAGGCTGGTCTTGAACTACTGAGCTCAGGCAATCCACCCACTTCAGCCTCCCAGAGTGCTAGGATTATAGACGTGAGCCATCACTCCCAGCCCTATAGATTTAGTTACAAACCAAAAACTCAACCACACTGGCTTTTATATTTACCTGTGTGATATCTTTCCTGGAGATCTTGATTTCTTCATATGGCCATTGAGTTACTCTTTAATGCCCTTTCACTTCAGCCTGAAGAATTCTCTTCAGCATTTTCTGTAGAGTTTGTCTACAAAAGCCCTCAGCTTTTGTTTATCTTGGAATGTCTTTATTTTTCCTCTGTTTGGGAGAATGGTATTGCTGGATATAGTCATTTTCCCCCTAGCACTTTAAATATGCAATCTTGCTGTCCTCTGGCCTCTATGCTCATAGGAAATTAAATGGTAGTCCTATAGGAAATTCCTTGTATATGATAAGGCATTTATCACTTGATGCTGTCAAGATTCTCCCCGTATCTGTCTTTTGAGAGTTTGATTACAACAAGTTTCAGTTTGGATCTTTTTAAATTTGTCCTACTTGAAGTTGTTTGAGCTTCTTGGATATGTAGATGCATCCCTTTTATCTAATTTGGGAAGTTTTCAGACATCATTTCTTTAAATAGTCTATCTGCCCTTTCTCTCTAACTCTTCTGTCCATGACTGCTGCACACATATATAGATCCCCTTGATGGCGTCCCACAGGTCTCTTATACTCTGTTCACTTTTCTTCCTTCTTTTATTTTTATTGTTATTGTTCCTCAGACTTAATAATTGCTATAGTTCTTTTTTTTTTTTTTTTGAGACAGAATCTCACTCTCACCCTGAGTGGAGTGCCGTGATGCCATAGCTCACAGCAACCTCAAACTCTTGGCTCAAGTGATCCTCCTGCCTCAGCCTCCTGAGTAGTGGGGCTACAGGTGCCCAACACCATCCATGCCCAGCTAGTTTTTCTATATTTAGTAGAGACGAGGTCTCACTCTTGGTCAGTCTGGTCTCAAACTCCTGAGCTCAAGCAATCCACCTGCCTCAGCCTCCCAGAGTGGTGGGATTTGTAGTCCTCTCTCTAGGTTCACTGATTTTCTTTCTGCCTACTCAAATCTGCTGTTGTGCTCCTCTAATGAATTTTTTATTTTAGTTATTACTTTTATCAACTTCAGAATTTATATTTGTTTTCTCTCATAGTTTATCTTAATTAATATTCTCATTTTATCCATACATCATTTTCTTGGTTTCCTTTAGTTCTTTGTCCATGGTTTCTTTTAGTTTTTCAGTGTATATAATTTAATTTTCAGTGTACAGATAATTTAAAGATTTTGGCTAGTTCCCACCTAATGGGTAAAATGTAGAGATGTATGGCACATTTCCTGGGTAAAGAATTCAACTGCAACACAGACTTTACCTTACAAATGCAAACAATGTAACCTAATCATAAATACCCTTATTTTAACCTAAAACTTAAAAAAAAGTAAAAGCAAAATACAGATTTAAACTAGTAAGTTCAATGTCTGAGCTTCCTCAAGGATGGTTCTTTTTTTCTTTTCTTTCTTTTTCTTTTTTTCTTTCCTTTTCCATATTATTGGGCATGCTTTATTTCATTCTATGTCTTTTAATTTGTGTTGTAAATTGAGCGTATGCATATTATAATGCAATAAAGCTGGTGATCAGGTTTTCCATTTCCCCAGGACTTACTGCTGTTGCAGGTTGAAGACTGCAGTTTTCTGTTTGGTAACTTTTTCTAACTATTTTTGCAAACTGAATTTCTTATCATATGAGTTCACTATTTCATTATCTTAGTGGTGATTCATGATTTGACAGATGTTTTATTGAACTCCTGGAGAGAGAGTGAGAACCAGAGGCAGAGACAGACAGATTACTCTCTCTATCTTTGCAGCTTGGCTCTAAGCTGAGACATTCCTTTAGGGCTAAGCCAGTCCACTTATCCACTGTGCCTTATCCTTTTCCTCCTGTTTACACAAAACTCACAGACCTACCAGAAGTGCAAACCTAGTGTCCTCGTGGAGGACATTTTCTGAGTGTGCACCCAGCCCTACACATGCACACTGCCCTCTCTCTTCTCTGGCATATGCAGCCGTATTTCTGAACCCTTCTTCCTACAGGAGGCTGCCACCTTCCTGGGCTTTTGGTTTCGTCTGCTACTTCCCTCATCTATTGTTGTTGACCCAAATGGGTATGGACAGTATATGTTTTTTAACTTTTTCAACAGATATTGTCAAAAAGTCATGCCAATCCAAGGGGTGAGATTAAAACAAACATTTTCTGTGCCACTCCCTCAAGGAACAATGGGCTGGGTCAAAACTCATTAGCACAGTATTTTAAGAACAAGGTCTACATTAGCTGACCATTAGGAATGATAACCGCTGTCCCCAGAGTTGCCCCCACCATCTTAGAAAATGGAAGGTGGTAGGAAAATAAATAAAAATTCCACAATGCTCTCTTCCAAAAACTAGCCCTACTCTCTTTAGTTATCTGATTGCTGTAGGTTTTGGATTAGATTCAAGAGTTCCAAAGAAATTCATTCTGTCCGTCTTTTATAGTTTACCATCGTTTCTATGAAGAACTGATTCTTTGAGTGTCCTATTCAATTTACAAGGTCAGCCAAGATCTGATGTTCTTTTTAAAACCTCATATGTCTTCCATGCTTAGAAAAATTCCTATTAATACATGTAAGATATTTTATAAATGTTTCCAGATAAACTTTTTAGTCAGAGTTGGTCTTATCTTTAACAGGACTTCGAAGTCTTCAGTGGCTTAAAGAAATAGAGTTTCCTCAAAAATCCAGACAAGTATATTCTGTAATTGGAGAATTTGCTTCAAGGCTTTATAATTACCAGGTGATGTTTTATTGTTATTTTGTATGTCACTTATTTAAAATTTAATATGCTACAAGGCTACTTCAACTTACAATGTGTTATGTTTGATTCTAATACAAATATCATAGGAAATGGAATTCTATTAAGTGGTTGCTATGATTTGAGTGTTCCTACCAAAACTAAAGTTGACATTTAATTGCCATTGTGACATTGAGAGGTGGGACCTTTAAGGAGAAGTAGATTAATGCAGTTACGGTGGCAGTGGTAAAAACACTAAAGGGTGGGCTGTGGTAAAATGTAGATCTGGCACTATTTCTTTGCCTCCCATGCTTGTTTGTCCTTCCACCATGGTATAATCTCTGTTGTACACTGGCACCAGGCCTGCAGATGTTCTAGCCTCCAGAACTGTGAGTCAAATAAATACACTCCAGCTTTTTATAAATTTCTCAGTCTGTGTATTCTGCTATAGCAGCAGAGAATGGACTCAGACCGTGGTTTTGTGGCTTAGAAATCCTAAGAATTCCCCACAGCCTGTGTGATCCCTGTAGGATCCCCAGGAGAAACTCAACACGAGGAAAAATGGCAACAACATCTGTATCATTAACCTCTGCCCAACACTGGATGGTATATAGTACTTCTTGTCCTGAAGCTGGTTGATCTCATATGCTTATACCAAGATCAGTCACTGAATGTCCTTGTCTGGTCCACCACCCCACACCTGCATCTTCAGCATTCCAGACTAAGCCTTGTTGATTCCCTGCTTGGATCTAGAAATCTAGAAGACAGAGGGTGGAAGATGGCAAGAGCTATGGCTGGGTCGTGACTGCTCTGTGGGAAGATGGACAGACTTGTCTCTGCCTATGTGTTGACCTTTTAACCTATGGTGACTCCAGTGACCTCAGCGAGTGGCTTTGGATTTGTCTGATCAGATTCATGTTTCAGGTCACTTTAACCCAGGGTTTCTGAAATCCTCTACTTCCCAGGCCCTCCAGAAAGTGCCTCATTCCAATGTGTCTTGCCACATGGAGCCCCTAAAAGAGCAAAGGCTGCACATGTGCAATTCTGGCAGTAGTCTGGTGAGGAAACTTCCCCTTGTAGTTCATAGATTGATACCTGGAATTGCTCCCAATCTCAAAGAAGCTGCTCACTCTGTATAAATGGAGAGCCTGTAACCCCTCAGACCTGGACAAAAGGACAGGCTTGTGGAAACCCCACAGAGGGAGTCACCCTGAGAGGGCACCTACACCACGGGGTCCTCACACCAAAGACAAGGACCCAGGCCTATGGGAGCTGGGCCTGGATAGTTAGGCCATCACTAAAAACCAGAAATGAGCATTCAGTATGGACAGTGTTGCTCCCGTTCCTCAGTTTTATGACTAACCCTCACCGTGATGGTTACTTGTGTTAGGTTTGCTGGGCCAGGGTGCACAGGTGTTTGGTCAAATGCCAGTCTAGCTATTGCAGCAAAGATATATTTTAGAAATAATTAATGGTTAAATCAATAGCCTTTTTTTTAGACAGAGTCTCACTCTGTCACCCAGGCTGGAGTGCTGTGTTGTCAGCCTAGCTCACAGCACCCTCAAACTCCTGGCCTCAAGCAATCCTGCTGTCTCAGCCTCCAAAGTAGCTCGGTCTACAGGCACCTACACCACAATGCCCAGCTAGCTTTTCTATTTTTGGTGGAGACAGGGTCTCAGTGGTCCTCAGGCTGCTCTCAAATTTCTGAGCTCCAATGATGTTCCCGCTTCGGCCTCCCAGAGTGCGAGTATTACACAGCGTGAGCCACCACATCTAGCCAACAGATTTTTTTTAGTACTTCAGCCTGGAGTCGAAAGGCATAAATCAACAGATTTTAAGTAAAGGAGATTACCCTCCACACTATGGGTAGGCCTCATTCAATCAGTTATCATCTTAAAGCAAAGACCGAGATCCCCCAAGGAAGAAGAAATTCTGCCTCGACACGGCTTTCAGACCAGAGCTGCAAATCAACTCTTCCCTGGTTCACCAGTCAGCCAGCCTGCCCTGCAGATTTCAGGAGAGCCAGCCTCTACAGTTATATAAGCCAATTCCTTAAAATAGATCTCTCTGTGTATATATCAGCTTGGTTCTGTCTCTCTGGAGAACGCTGACTAATAAACTCATAAGTTTTTCTGGCAGATTCTATTAAGGCCTGAATGCCAAGTCCCCCCTCTGCCCTCAATATTCTGCTACAGATCATTACAGGTGCAATTCCAGCCAGCTTAAAAGTCACCTGCTCAGACAGGCCTCTGTGACGACACACAGGTAAAGGTGGATCCTAACGTTACCTCAACTTTATCGTAGACACCCACTGATTTCTTTACCAGCTCTCTTCCTGCCTTCTCCCCCTTTTGCTAAAATGTATAAGGGGCAGGGAGCTTGTCTGGAACCTGGAACAGTACCCAGATACATGGAGACTTATAAATATCTGCATGAATGAAAGAATGATTAGAGTGTTGATCACATTGTAAAAAGTCTCCTTTCCTTCCACCTCCAATGTTAAGCTGACCAGCATACGTAACAGTCTCCCTAAAAATGTCAAAGGCTGCTCAGGTCCCGTAGCACAGTGGTCCGGGTGCCAGTTACATACGCCGAGTTCGAACCTGGATCGGGCCAAGCTAAACAACAATGATGACAACCTCAACAAAAATAAAAAGCCAGGCGTTGTGACAGGCACCTGTAGTCCCCAGCTACCTGGGGGGCTGAGGCAAGAGAATCGCTTAACCTCAAGAGTTTGAGGTTGCCATGAGCTGTGACACCATAGCACTCTACTGAGGGTGACATACTAAGACTGTTTGAAAAAAAAAAATGTCTAAGGTTGTGTTTCTAATGACAGTATTTTTCATGAGGTTAAGGTCGAACGATGGGCATTTATTTTTGGCCAGAGTTAGAGTTACATTGGTTTTCACATAAACAAAACTCTGAGAAAACATTCGAGACTATGAACTTTATAAATGTCAAGTTACATGTGATAGATGCTGGTTAGTGACTTGCTTTTATTCAGTCAATAACAACATATTTTAAACATGCTCCCTTGTTTTTATATATTATTTTATATGAAGTAACAGCACTAATGGCTGGCTCATATCCCAAAGAATGACATATTCAATAAATATTTATTTCTGAAACTACCGGATTATTTCTAATATTCTTTAATATTATAAACATGACAATCCTTTGACTAAATCATCCCAGAATCATCCATCCTTGATTATTTACTTAGGATAAACTCCTAGATGAAAAATAAACAGAAAATGTTCACAATTTTTAAGTGATGTTTTTATATTGAAACTTGAAGACTGGAAAGTGATTTGCAAAAAGATGGATGTCCCCCCCATGCCCCACCACAGACAACAGGATAAGGGTAATAGTTCAGCACAAGAAGTTGCCCTATAGGGTGCAGCTCAGTGGTAGAGCACCGTTCAGCATGCAGGAGGCCCCGGTTCAGGCCCCAGCACCTACACGTGCACCAGTCTCTTGTCACTTAGTAGCTATCCTGACTACTGTTTCTTGAGTCCAGAAGCGATCCAAAGCCTGCTAAGTACGTCTGAGGGACACTGCCACCATGTTCTGATCTAGTGTTTCACTTCCAGGAAACACAGCCAACAACATCCTTTCTGATTCACCCGTGCAAGTTTCACCCTGCTCAGCCACATGTCCCTGGGAGGGCTTCACTTGTTTCTACCCACATGGAGTTTACATTTCTTGCTTTTTGCGTATCTCGAAACTTTCGCGATGACCCATGTATTTCACTTTACCTTCCAAACTGATCCTTTAATAAGAGTATTTCTAAGTCCATTTAAGGATTAGGAAGCTGCATCAGAACAATGAAGAAGAGCAGCCTCAGGTCACACACCTGCAAATTCCAGAGGTGAAGCTCAAACCTGGGCTTTGCTGAGTCTGGGCCCGCCATCCAGACCCAGACTTTGCTCACTGCTACACCGAGGACAAAATTGTGTTGTCACGTGCTACATAGCTTCAGTGGCTACTGAATCACCACTACTGTCTTAGTGCATTTGTGCTGCTGTAACAAAATGCCACAGGCTGGGTAATTTATAAAGAACAGGAATTTATTTTTCATAGTTCCAGAGACTCAGAAATCCAAGATCAAGGCACAAACTTTCTGTGCTTAATGAGGGCCTTCCTGGCTCGGCACCTGTAGCTCAGCGACTAGGGCGCCAGCCACATACACCAGAGCTGATGGGTTCAAATCCAGCCTGGGCCTACCAAACAGCAATGACAATTGCAACCAAAAAATAGCCAGGTCTTGTGGCAGGCACCTAGTCCCAGCTACTTGGGAGGCTAAAGCAAGAGAATCGCTTAAGCCCAAGAATTTAAGGTTGCTATGAGCTGTGATGCCACAACACTCTACTCAGGGCAACAACTTTAGACTCTGTCTCCAAAAAAAAAAAAAAATGAGGGCCTTTCTGCCGTGCTCTCACATAGTGGAAGGTTGGAAGGGCAAAAATGGCCTCACCTGGATCCCTGAGCCCTTAACAAGGGCACTAAGTCCTCTTAATACTATCGCAGTGGAGATTAAGTTTCAACAGGAGTTTTGGAAGGGACATAAACTTTCAAACCATAGCAATCACAGTGACGAGTTCAAGAGAAATGATTTCAAATTACTTACTCCAATAGTGATTGGTTTACATCTACAAACCTATATTAAGCAGTAGCTTAATTATTTGCCTAGGGGAATAGCCTGTAATGATTATATCTTCTGGGATTCACCTGAAAGTTATACGACTCAAAATTAAACGTCCTATGAAATTTTGTTAAGAAACAAACATTTTAATAGCCATGTGAGACATTTATTGATGATTCATTAAACTTTTCCAAGTTCAAATTACTAGAGCCATGTTCTAAAGGGTAAAACTGTGGTCTCAGTCAACATTAAAAAAAAAAACCCCAAAAACCCTACATATAAAGTTATGGCTCTGCTCACAGCTATCTCTTTGCCAGCCTTTACCTGACTCCTTAATTTCTCAAGAGCTGGAAACGCTGCATCTGCTCCATAGACAGCACATGCACACAGATCCTCCCTTTATCCACTAGGATTAAGATTGGGTACCAGGGCTCGGTGCCTGTGGCTCAATTAGCTAAGGCGCCAGCCACATACACCTAAGGTGGCGGGTTCAAATCCCCAGCCTGGGCCCGCCAAACAACAATGATGGCTGCAACCAAAAAATGGCTGGGTGTTGTGGTGGGCGCCTGTGGTCCCAGCTACTTGGGAGGCGGAGGCAGGAGACTCGCTTGAGCCCAGGAGTTGGAGGTTGCTATGAGCTGTGATGC
>CAUYQV010040406.1:0-20073 GCA_963574575.1 Galagoides demidoff
GAATTACTGTGGGACCAAATAACATTCATGCTCACCCTCATCATCATTACCTAATAGTGATGCAAAGATTTAAGTGTTCTAGGATTTAGCGTGTGTGTGTGTGTGTGTGTGTGTGTGTGCGCGCGGTGGGGGGGGGAATCCATACTTATGTTTGGACTCTAGCACTATGACATTAAATTTAAACAAGAAGCTTTTTAATTTGAGGAGGTCCCAGTAGTATATTTTTGATGTTGCTTCAATTGCCACGGGCCATAGTTTGATGACACCTGAGCAAGACCCTGCCTCTACTAAAAATAGAAAAAAAGAAAACTAAGCTGGGTGTAGTGGTACACACCTGTAGTCCCAGTTGCTTGGGAGGCTTAAGCAAGAGGATGGCTTGAGCCCAAGACTTTGATATTACTGTGAGCTGTGATAGGCAATCTACCCAGGGTGACAGAGTGAGACTCTGTCTTGGAAGACAAATAAATAAACAAAAATGTAGGTGAGAAGAGTTAAGATGAAAAATATTAGTAGTTGACAAGGATATGGCACACCTGAAAAATATTAAATGTTGACAAGGATATGGCACAGCTGAAGCACTTGTGCAGCACTGGTAGACGTGTAAATTAGTACAATCATTGTGCAAAACTATTTGGCAGTATGTTCTTAAGTTACATATATATATATATGTCCTTTGACTCAGCAATTACACTCCTAAGTGTATAACCAACAAAAATGTGAACATGTATACCAAAAGCCACGTGCAAGAGTATTTATAGTAGCATTAATCAAAATACCCAAAGACTAGAAATAATTCCATCAACAGAAAGGCTAAATAAATTTTAGCATACTTACAAGTGAATACAGGTGACACTATGTGCCATACCATGGATGAGTCTCCCAAACATAATAGTAAGCAAAAGAAGCCAGATACTGTTTTATAAGATACAAAAACAAGCACAATGAATCTACGTGCTAGAAGCCAGGAGAGCAGCTGTTAATATTTTTGGTGGTGGTGAGGAGGTAGGGTAGTTTTTGGGAGGGGGCACATGGGATGTTTTGGAGTGTTGGTTATGTAGTATTTATGTAGATCAGCGGTTCTCAGCCTGTGGGTCGCAGCCTCTTTTTTCCATTTGTAACAACGTGGCAATTAGGAAGGTTGAGAACCACTGATCTAGGTGCTTGTTATGCATGTATATTCACTTTGTGAAACTTGAGCTGTGTACTTAAGACTTCTGCATATTTCAGTATAAACATTAAAAGTTTGATAACTAGATACATTTTTGTCTTGTTTTAAAATTTGATAGCAAATAAATGCCATTCAGTGACAAATTTTAAAGTACCTGCATAACATGATGTTGGACAGACTGCAGTGAGAAGATAGTTAGAAATCATCCCTAAAGTTGATGCAATGCTTTTGTTTCTGGTTTTGTATTTGTTTGTTTTTTAAAGTATCTTAGTAATGTCCTTTTGTTCTCTCTCTCTCTTTTTTTTTAATATAGCACCTAACAGATACCTCTCATGGTGTAAGAAATAAGTGCCTACAATTACTTGGCAATCTTGGGTCTTTGGAGAAAAGTGTCACAAAAGATGTAGAAGGCTTAGCTACCAGAGATGTCCAGAAAATTATAGGGGATTACTTCAGTGACCAAGAGCCACGTGTCAGAACAGCAGCTATAAAAGCCATGGTAAAAATGATTCTGGAAGCTAATTTGGGATAGTTTTCATTTTGGGTTTTTTTTAAAGGTCATGACTAGTGCTGCCTTAGGTATATTCTGAATCCCCTCAACATACACCCTATGCACACTTTCAGGAAGGATTAGTGGCATTATGGAACTCACTATTCACATTTCTGTATAACAAATGTGCTTTTCTTTGGGATTCTCTGGTAGCTTTCATCTGTACTTCTGAAACATGGAAGGTACAACCTGAACCTGTTAGTAGTATAATCCAGGTGTTCTCAAACTACAGCCCGTGGGCCACATGCAGCCCGCCGAGGACATTTACCCGGCTCGCCAGGTGTTTTTGCCACTGCTGCTGACTCAGCAGCCGACTCGTCCCCGGGCCCGCAGTCTGGCCCTCCAACGGTCTGAGGGACAGTGAACTGGCTCTCTGTTTAAAAAGTTTGAGGACCCCTGGTATAATCCCTTCAGCAGAAAGGGATGTGACTTGATATTAGTAACAGGAAGATATGGTGTTAGCCATTTCTTCCTTAGCCTTCAGATCATTATTTTATTTTCTGAGACAGAGTTTCACTATGTCACCCTAGGTAGAGTGCTGTGACATCACAGCTCACAGCAACCTCAAACTCTTGGGCTTCAGCAATTCCCTTCCTCAGCCTCCCTAGTAGCTGGGACTGCAGGTGCTTGCCACAACGTCTGGCTAATTTTTTTTTGTTGTTGTTGCAGTTGTTATTGTTGTTTTAGCTGACCTGGGCCCAGTTCAAACCCACCAGCCTTGGTGTATGTGGCCAGCACCCTACTCACTGAGCTACAGGCACTACCCTACAGATACTTTTTTTTAATGTAATGATTTCTCTTCTTTTGGGTAGACATCCACTAGTAGGATTGGTTTCTTATTTAAATAGCAGTGGTTTTGACTAAGGGAATTGTCAGTGTGCTATAATAGGCAAAAATATGTGAAATTAAAGGGAAACATTAGAAATATTGATGTTTTTCTCCCAAACATTTAAACTGTGTTTTTATTATCTAGTTGCAGCTCCATGAAAAAGGACTGAAATTACATCAAACGATTTATAGTCAGGTACCTTAAATTATTATCATCTGGAACGGGAGGGGAGTTATTATGAAGCTGGGAGGATGGTACCCTGTTTTTAGAATTTGAAAACATGAGGAATGTCGCAGGCTGATAGTGGCAACATTAACTGGAGTGATTGTGAGATGATATCCAGAACATTTTTTCAGGAAGAGAATGGGGGGTAGGCAATTATGTAGCACTAATACATATGAGACAGACTTTTAGCAGGATTTGAGTAGTTTAATATCAGAAGAACTTAGTATTTAGAATAAGGAGAGCAGTAGTCTTGCTGATCTCTGTTGGGGCTATACATTAAGTTATTTCTGAGCGCCACACTTGACAAACTAGAGAGAATGGTGACCAAGACCCAGGGATCACATGAAAAGATATCATATGATATATTGTTGATAAAGGCTTAATGAAGTTATAGAAAAGCTGGTTGACAGCCTAACCAAAAGGTCTTACAAGTAATATTTCTTTTGGACAATAATTGGATGAATCTGGTGACAGACAGTCTAAATCCATGCCCAGAGATCAGATTTTATCAGGCTACCAAAATGGTTTTATTTCAAGGGAAGATGGCAATTAGCAAAGCCCCTATAACTGCTATGTAAGCCAAGTTTATTCTTTTACAAAAATGAAGCAAAATGGATCCAGAACGCTTGTGTTGGTGTGACCGTCATCTTTTCTTCCTATTGGAAAACTATGTGGGAAGCAAAATAATTAAAGGAAACTTGGAGAAGACAAAGAAAAGTTAGTTGACTGATTCGGGTGTTTAGTGGTCTAAGACAGTATCAGTAATCTAGGGAAGCATTAATGAAACCTCAAGGGAGTGAAGATGGAATGATTGTGTGGGATTTGAGATATATGGTGGACTGTGGTTCCACAATGAGTTCAGTTTTGATTATGTGGAGTTTGAAAGATTGATGGGGCATCTGTGAAGAAAGTTATAGGATAAAAGTAGTTATGAAGGTCTGGAGATGAGGGAAAATTAGAGTTGAAAATGGAAGAGTGAGTGAATTGAAACAGAGGCCAATGATTTTAGACCAAAGTAAACAGAAATATGTGCTTTGATTTTTATAGGCAGCGAGGGTTGGGAGGGTGGGAGGGGGTGGCATCTTTGGTTTTGAACCTTTGAGCGCAGTACTGTGGGCTCCCAGTAAGCTTTGCTAGGTTTGATGCCATTCTAGATGGTCTTTATGCTGTGGTCTGAAGGCAGTCTCTGGTTCTGCTTTCAGACCTGGGGAAGAAGGACTCACAGTCAGAATACAGCCAGAGCAGCTGCCACGGCTGAGCATTCTTTGTTGGGCAGAGGTTAAATAAGTTAAAACCATCCACAAGTATTTTGTTTGGCATCCTTATCCAGCTATCCTATCTTCCTTTTGAAAATAGTTTGAACATTTCCTGTAAGGACACAGAACTAACAGCCTTTTGGAAATCTTCTTTTCAGGCCTGTAAATTGCTCTCTGATGACTTTGAACAAGTGCGCAGTGCTGCGGTCCAGCTCATCTGGGTTATCAGTCAGCTCTATCCTGAAAGGTAAATGTGGGCGGAAGCCAGCTTTTGTTCATTGCTAAGCCATTTTTCTCTTCTCACCCGGCAAAAAGCCCATCTTTAGAAAAGGAATGTTGGTTAGATTTTTAGAAGGCATTGTGAAATAGGAGGAAAGCACAGGCCCCGAAAATCAGGGTGCCTGGTCCTTGTTTTTGATCTCTGATAGTAACTTTCTGTGTACCCTGAGAAAGATACTTCACTTCTCTGGTTCCTAGTCTTCTCATCTGTAAGTGAAGAAAGTAGGATATCACGCGGCGCCTGTGGCTCAGTCGGTAGCGCACCGGTCCCATATGCCAAGGGTGGGGGGTTCAAACCCAGCCCCGGCCAAACTGCAACAACAAAAAATAGCTGGGCATTGTGGCAGTTGCCTGTGGTCTCAGCTACTCCTGAGGCTGAGGTAAGAGAATCGCCTACACCCAGGAGTTGGAGGTTGCTGTGAGCTGTGATGCCACAGCATTCTACCAAGGGCGATAAAGTGAGACTCTGTATTTACAAAATAAAAAGAAATTAGGATATTTTTCTTTAGTGCTTTTCAGCACATTAAAAAAAAAAATCTTTAGAGTTATTTGGACCCATTTTAATTTGATTTGGGCCAAATGCCAGATAAAGATACCAGCTGAGTTTGAGAATAATGTTCCCTTATGTACAGTTTTCCTGGTTAAAAATGTTTACACAGTAATTAAACCATTGATTATCAGAGGTTATTAGAGGTAGAAATACAAATATTATTTATTCTATTTTATAAATGATCTCCTTCCATAGGGGAAAAAAGATGTTTTTTCTTCCTTAAACTGCACAAATTGGAAAACTAGAATGAGTTAATAAACCTACAGGAGTAGACTCCATTTGTAGTTTTTAAGATTTAGACATATATACAGATTAAGACTAATTGGAAATTGTCTCTTCTTTTAGGATCAGATTGATGGGTAAGTTTTTTTTTTTTTTGAGACAGAGCCTCAAGGTGTCACCCTGAGTAGAGTGCTGTGGCATCACAGTTCACAGCAACCTCCAACTCCTGGGCTCAAGCGAGTCTCCTGCCTCAGCCTCCCAAGTTGCTGGGACCACAAGCGCCTGCCACAATGCCTGGCTATTTTTTTGGTTGCAGCCGTCGTGGTTGTTTGGCAGGCCTGGGCTGGATTCGAACCCGCCACCTTAGGTGTATGTGACTGGCGCCTTAGCCACTTGAGCCACAGGCACCAAGCTGATGGGTAGGTTTAATATTGACTTATTCTGAGATTTACTGTATGTTTAGCAGTTCTGTTATAGAGACGATAAACTTAAGGATATAAAATATTCTGTGATAGCTAGTTTTTGGTATCTTCATAAATCTTTGAGCCTTTGGTTGGTTGTACAGTTTTATTCGGGACAGTGAAAATTTGCAGTGCAACTAAAAGGGTTCCTTCATATTCTCACAGTGATTTATTTACTCTAAAATGTAATTTATCATTCTAGTATTTAAACTATTCAATTTCCATTTCCATATGTGTCAGTCTTAGGCTCGTGTTTTATCTTATGTGATTTCTTTTAATTTAGCATTGTCCCAATACCTTCTTCTAATGAAGAAATTCGCTTAGTTGATGATGCATTTGGAAAAATTTGTCACATGGTCAGTGATGGTTCCTGGGTGGTTCGTGTTCAAGCTGCAAAGCTATTGGTAAGTTACACTTTCTTTCATGAACATATTATTTGTAAAGTTTTTACAAACTTTTTGTGAAGCTACAGATAGAGATAACATGACCTACATTTAGAAACCCAAGAATTTCTTTTAATATAGAAGGGAATAAATAGCTCATTCTCCATGGAAAAATAGCTTTTTAGAGCCAGAAACAATCTTTGAGATAATACTATTTTGCAGTGCCCGGCGCTCAATGGGTAGGGCACTGGCCACATATACCAAGGCTGGCAGGTTCAAACCTGGCCTGGGCCAGCGAAAACAACAATGACAACTGTAGCCAAAAAAATAGCCAGATGTTGTGGCAGGTGCCTGTAGTCCCAGCTACTTGGGAGGCTGAGGCAAAAGAATCTCTTAAGCCCAAGAGTTTGAGGTTGCTGTGAGTTGTGACACCATGGCACTCTACCCAGGGTGACAGCTTGAGATTGTGTCTCAGAAAAAAAAACTCAGTGCCCGTGGCACAGTGGTTACAGTGCCAGCCACATACATCAAGGCTGGTGGGTTCGAACCCAGCCCAGGCTAGCTAAACAACAATGACAACTGCAACAAAAAATAGCTGGGCATTGTGATGGGTGCCTAGTCCTAGCTACTTGGGAAGCTGAGGCAAGAGAATTGGTTAAGCCTAAGAGTTTGAGGTTGCTGTGCGCTGTGACACCAAGGCACTCTACTAAGGACAACGTAATGAGACTCTGTCTCAAAAAAAAAAAAAAAGAAAAAGGGTAATACTACTTGTTGGCATCTCAGGTAGCCTTGCTAGCACTTGAGATAACCAATCCTAGAGAAAAAGGAAATAATAATAAAAATACTTGCTAATATTTATTAAGCACCTACCATATCCTAGACTTTTTTTTTTTGAGACAGAGTCTCACTTTGCCATCCTTGGTCGAGTACTGTGGCATCATAACTCACAGCACCCTCAAACTCTTGGGCTTAAGTGTTCCTCTTTTTTTTTTTTTTTTTTTGAGACAGAGCCTCAAGCTATCCCCCTGGGTAGAGTCTGGTATCACAGCTCACAGCAACCTCCAACTCGTGGGCTCAAGTGAGTCTCCTGCCTCAGCCTCCCAAGTAGCTGGGACCACAGGCACCCACCACAACACCTGGCTATTTTGTGGTTGTAGCTGCCATTGTTGTTTTTGGTGGGCCTGGGCTGGATTCGAACCCACCACCTTAGGTGTATGTGACTGGTGCCTTAGCTAGTTGAGCCACAGGCACCGAGCCAAGTGATCCTCTTAAGGATCAGCTGCCCAAGTAGCTCGGACTTCAGGAGCCCCCCACAACACCCAGCTATTTTTATTTTAATTAATTAATTAATTAATTAATTAATTTGTTTTTTGAGACATGGTCTCCTTTTGTAGCCCTTGGTACAGCCCTTGGTGTCATAGCTCACTGCAACCTCAAACTCTTCGGCTCAAGTGAGTCTCTTGCCTCAGCCTCCCAGGTAGCTGGGACTACAGGTACCTGCCACAATGTCAGGCTGTTTTCTTAGAGTCAAAGTCTCCCTGTGCCTCAGCCTGGTCTTGAACCTGGAAGCTCAGGCGATCCACCTCCCTCAGCTTCTCAAGTGCTAGGATTATAGGTGTGAGCCATTATACCTGGCTCTATATCCTATATATATATATTTTTTTTTTTTTTTTGACAGAGTCTTACTATGTCACCCTTGGTAGAGTGCTGTGGTATTACAGTTTACAGCAACCTCCAACTCTTGAGCTGAAGTGATTCTCTTGCCTCAGCCTCCCAAGTAGCTGGGACTACTGTGGTGCCCGCCACAATGCTCAGCTATTTTTTGTTGCAGTTGTCGTTGTTTAGCTGGCCCAGGGTGGGTTCAAACCTGCCAGTCTCAGTGGCCAGTGCCGTAACCACTGTGCTATAGGTGCGAGCCTATCCCAGGAATTTTAATGGGGGCTCTTTATATACATTTTCTCATTTCTCTTCATTGTAATCCTGCAAGATAGATGACAGTATATCATTTTGCCAAATGAGAAAACTGAGGCTGTGAGGATTTAAGTAAATTATCTAGTTTAGGTAGATAGATAGTTGTAGAGTAAGATTTGGATCTCAATTTTCTGCCTTTTTAGCCTAATGCTTTCCTATTGTCTTGTGTTTTCTTTGTTTTTTTGTTTTTTTGTTTTTTTATTTTGAGACAGAGTCTCACTGTCACCCTAGGTAGAGTGCTATGACATCACAGCTCACAGCAACCTCCACCTCTTGGGCTTAAGTGTTTCTCTTGCCTCAGCCTCCCATGTAGTTGGGACTACAGGCGCCTGCCACAACACCTGAGTATTTTTTGTTGCAGTTTGGCCGGGGCTGAGTTCAAACCTGCCACCCTCGGTGCATGTGGCTGGTGCCATAACCACTGTGCTCCAGGCGCCAAGCTGCTTTTCTATTGTTTTATCTTTGAGAACTCATTGCACATTTATTAAAAATGTTAACTTTTTATAGACAAAACTATCTTATAGTAGAAAGACCGTTGGTCTGATACTAGTCTTATTTTGTATCTGTGTTATTTTGCTCATGTCACTCAATCTTAGTCTCAGTTTCCTCATCTATTAAGTGGGGTTCTACTATCTCTCATGTTTACTTACTAGGGTTGTCATGATGCTCAAATGAGATACTGTTCTGTGAAGTGCTTATAAGCTGGAAAGTACTATACTATGTGAGGGAGGGTGGAGGTTATAGTATATAAAGATATGTAAGTATAAAAATATGTATACATGTCACAGCAAGAAAATCTGAGGTTCTTTATGGGCAATTCTGCTTTGAGGGCCCCCAGCTGTGCCACTCTTGGTAAGATTGTTGGTGAATGCTTTGGACCTGACTGTACTGGACACAGATCCAGTGATAGCATTAATGCTATGACAGTATGTATGGGGGGGGTAACTGCTAAAACCTGTGTGAAGTTTTTTCATGGAATAATAAGTTATATCTATGAATTTGGTTGAATATAGATGGATGAATTTCCTGCTTATAGATTATGTTGCTTGTCCATAATAGAGTTAAATAAGTCAGCTATTACTGATTTTTATTTCCAAATTAACATTTTATTTCATTTATTTGTTTATTTATTTTATATACTTTTTCTTTTTTTGAGACAGAGTCTCACTATGTCACCCTCAGTAGAGTGCTGTGGCATCATAGCTCACAGCAATGTCCAAATCTTGGGCTTAAGCAATTCTCTTGCCTCAACCTCCCATGGGACTACAGGTGCCTGCCACAACACCCAGCTAAATTTTGTTGTTATTGTTATTATAGTTGTCATTGTTGTTTGGCAGGCCCAGGCCAGGTTCCAACCGGCCAGCCCCTGTGTATGTGGCTGGTATCCTAGCCTCTGAGCTATAGGCGCTAAGTCTGAATTCACATTTTATAATTTTCTTTTGTTTTATGGATATTTTAAAATTCAAAATAATTGAATCATTCATCATATCCTTTGTTTAGCTTTTACTGGCATCTGCAGTTACCCTGGTTGGGGGAGGTGGCAGAACTTTTAGAGAAATAATTTAATGATACATCCTTACAACTAAGTAGGTAGTTTAGAAAAGTAATCCTTTAAGGAGAATCATTTGTAATTTTTAGTTTTGTGAAAATAGAATTTGAAAATCATCTATGTAAAGTATGAATAAAAAATGGTACATTGAAAGGATTTCTACTTGAATGACTTCAGTTGTATGACACATAATTTTAATGTTATGTGCTCCAAGTTATATAAGCAATTATGGTTGTATTCAGAAGTAATTAGTAATCTAGTTTTGCTGTTAATAATAATAATAATAATAGGGGTGGTACCTGTGACTCAAAGGGGTAGGATGCTGGCCCCATATGCCAGAGTTGGCGGGTTCAAACCCAGCCCCGACCAAAAAAAAAAAAATAATAATAATAATTGCTACCACATGTATTTATCACGTTCCAGAGCTACTGTGCTAGGTACTTCTAGTCATATACACACACACATTTACACACACATGTACACCCTCTTCTTTGTATGCAGACACGTTTGCATGCATCCATATACTCTTGTGCATACTTTTTGCAAGTAATTATTAATGCATAAATTAAACTCTGTGAGGTAGATATTTTATCACTCATTTTATAATAAGAAAACTAAGGTTTAGAAAAGTGGTGCAATTTGTTCAGGACTAGGTAGATAGTAAATGACAGATTAGGACTTCAAACTTCATGCTCTGAAGCCCATGTATAAATACTTTCCTGGGTGTAGTGGTTGGTCAGTTAAGGCCCTGATTTACTAGTATCTCTGTAAGCTGAGACAGAAAGCTCCCTGCTCCAGCTTTCCAGTAGCTAAACTTGTGATCAGATGAATAATGTATAATCTTTTTTTTATTTTTGAGACAGAGTGTCAGTATGTCACCCTCAGTAGAGCGCTATGGCATCACAGCTCACGGCAACCTCAAACTCTTGGCCTTACGTGATTCCCTTGCTTCAGCCTCCCAAGTAGCTGGGACTATAGACCCCCACCACGATGCCCAGCTATTTTTTGTTGCAGTTGTTTAGCTGGCCCGGCCAGTTTTGAACCTGCCAGCCTCGGTGTATGTGGCTGGTGCCATAACCACTGTACTATAGGTGCAGAGCCAGAATAACATATAATCTTTTTTAAAAAAATTATTACTTTTTAAATTGACACATTGTAATTACACATATTTATGGGATACAGTTTGATGTTTTAATACATATCTATATTGAATGATGACCCACATGAGATAGTTAGTATATCTGCCACCTCTGTATTTATCATTTCTTTGTGATGAGGACTGTCAAAGCCCTTTATTCTGATTTTTAATATACAGTATTTTGCTGTTAACCATAGTCACCCTCATGCACAAATGAACACTAGAATTTATTCTTTCTATCTAATTGTAACTTGTATCCACTGTCCAACCTCACCCCCTCTTCCAGCTCCTTTCCCTCCCCAGTCTCCAATAACCACTGTTACATTCTCAGCCTCTATGATACCAACTTTTCTTTTCTTTAATTCTGTGTATGAGTGGTATCATGTGATATTTGTCTTTCTGTGTCTGGCTTATTTCACTTAACATATCTTCCAGGTTTGTCCAGATTGTCAAAAATGACAGGAATTTATTCTTTGGATGGCTGACTAGTATTCCATTGTGTATATACACATTTTATTAATCCATTCTTCAGTTGCTGGACATTTGGTCGTTATAAATAGTGACTCAATAAACATGGGAGTGCAGATATCTCTGTGATGTACTGATTAATTTACTTTGGGTATATATCCAGTAGTGAGATTAGTAGATAATATACTAGTTCTATTTTTAATATTTTGAGGACTCTCCATGCCGTTTTCCATAATGGCTGTGATAGTTTACAATCCCACCAACAGTGTGTGAATGTTCCCTTTTCTTCACATCCTTGCCAACACTTGTTTTTTCCTTTGTCTTTTTGATAATAGGCATTCTGACTGGAATAAGGTGGTCTCTCATTGTGGTTTTCATTTGTATTCCTTGATGATTAGTGTCATAATCTGTATCTGAAACTAATTTGTAAAGAAAAGAGGGTTATTTGGCTCGAGGTTCTGCAGGCTGTAGAAGAAGCACATCAGCATCTGTGGCTGGTGAGGTCTCAGAAAGCTTCTACCCACGGTGGAAGGGGAAGGGGAGAGCGCCTGGTCAGAGAGGAAGCAGAGGAGGGAGGAATAGGTGCCAGGCTTTTTCAACAACCAGTGCTTGAGGGAACTAAGAGTGAGAACTCACTCACTCCTTCAAGAATGGCACCAAGCCATTCAGGAGGGACCTACCTCTATGATACAAACACCTTCCACCAGGCCTCACCTCCAACACTGGAGATGAAATTTCAACATGAGACTTGGCAGGGCCAAGTAAACCATATCCAATCCATAACAATTAGTATGTTGAGAATTTTCTTTTTTGATGTTGAGAATTTTTCATATACCTATTGGGCATTTGCATGTCTTCTTTTGAGAAATATCTATTTAGATCTTTTACCCATTTTTAAATTGGGTTATTTAGTTAGGTCTTTGCTATTGAATAGTTTATGTTCCTAATATACCTGGATATTAACCCTTTGTCAGTTATATAGTTTGCAAATATTTTTCTCACATTCTCTAGGTTGCTGTCTTTTCACTTTGTTGATAGTTTTCTTTGCTGTGCGAAGCTTTTTGAGATCTCCCAAATTAAAAAAAAAAAAAAAAGCTTTTTAGTTTGATGTAGTTCCATTTGTGCGTTTTTACTTTTGTTGCTTGTCCTTTGAGGTATTATGTTAAAAATTCTTCCCCAGGCCAGTGCCATGAAGCATTTCCCCTTCTAATAGTTTCATCATTTAAGTTTTACATTTAAGTCTTTAATCCATTCTGAGTTGATTTTTCTATGTAGTGAGAGGTCAGGGTCTAGTATTATTTTTCTGCATGTGGATATCCAGTTTTCCTAGCAACATTTATTGCAGACACTGTCATTTCCCCAATGTGTGTTCTTGGAACCTTTGTCAAAAATCAGTTGTTAAGGGTGGTGCCTGTGGCTCAAAGGAGTAGGGCGCCGGCCCCATATGCTGGAGGTGGCGGGTTCAAACCCAGCCCCGGTCAAAAAAAAAAAAAAATCAGTTGGTTGTAGATGTGTGAATTTATTTCTGAGATGTCTATTGTGTTCTGTTGATCTATATGTCTGTTTTTGTGCCAGTACCATACTGTTGTATAGTGTTTTGAAGTTAGTTAATATGATGCCTTTACCTTATTTTTTTTATTCAGGATTGCTTTGGCTTTTCAGGGTCCTCTGTGGTTCCATATGAATTTCAGGATTATATTTTCTATTTCTTTGAAGAATGTCTTTGGTATTTTGGTAGAGATCGCATTAAATCTGTAGATTTAGATTTGGCCATTTTTTGTATTAGTTCATCCAGTTCATGAGTGTGTGACATTCTTGTGTCTTCTCTTACATTTCTTTTATCAAAGTTTTATGGTTTTTAGTGTAGGAATCTTTTATCTTTTTGTTAAGTTTATTTCTAGGAATTTTTTTTATATAGCTATTGTAACTGGAACGGTTTTCTTAATTTCTTTTTCAGATAGTTCATTCTTGATATATAGAAACACTACTGATTTTTGTCCATAAATTGTATCCTGAAACTTTACTGAATTCATTTATTAGCTTTCACAGTTTTTTGGTGGTATCTGTGGTCACATAATAGTTTCTTATGGTTGTATTTCAGGAGTATCAGTTGTAATGTTTCCTTTTTCATCTCTGATTTTATTTATTTTAATCTTCTCTTTTATTAGTCTAGCTGAAGGTTTAATTTTATCTTTTAAAAGAACAGTATTTGATTTTGTTGATCTTTTGAATATTTTTTAGCTTTTATTTTGTTATTTTTCTGTGAATTCTATTATTTTCTTCCTTTTCCAATGTTGTAGATGGCCTTTATGAAATACAAATCTGTGTTCTTCCTAACTTGAAATGAGCAAGTTACTTAATTTTAGCCTCAATTTTTATCTAAACAATGACATGAAAAGGTACGTTCTTTAAGGGATTATTAGGAGGAGTAAATGTGAAAACTATAGGTAAAATATTTTATACAGTTTAACTCACTGTTTAATAGATCATCCAATTATTATTCATAAGACAAATGCCTTACCATGGCAAATAAGGCCCTCTGTGGTTCTGTCTGTCCTGCCTCATTTTCAGCACCCCCATCCTAGGTTCCATCCCTAAACCACTTAATGTTTTCCTTGGCATTCTCTCCTACATCATTTAACTATGATTTCCCATTCCCCGAACTTACTTCTCTCTGCTTCTACCCTATTCTGCTTGTTCTCTTCACTTGCATAGCATCCTTTATAGATGTGTACTATAGTATTGATATTTCATAATACATTGCAGTTATGTCTGTGCTTATCAGTTTCCCTCAGAAGTCTGTGACATCATTGAGTGTAGAGTTGCTATCTTTTTATTTTTGTATTCTTGTTCCCTGACTGCAGGCATATAACTGAATGGTTGCTAAATAAATATTTGCATTTATTTATTTATTTGTTTGTTTAATTTTTGAGGTAGGGTCTGGCTCTGTTGTCTGCAGTGGTGTCACCATAGCTCCCTGCAACCTCAAACTCCTGGGCTGAAATGATCCTTCTGCTTCAGCCTCTCAATTATCTGGGACTACAGGCTTATGCCACCACACGTAGCTAATTTTAAAAATATTTTGTAGGCTCGGTGCCTGTGGCTCAATCGGCTAAGGCGCCAGCCACGTACACCTAAGGTGGCAGGTTCGAATCCCCAGCCCGGGCCCACCAAACAACAATGATGGCTGCAACCAAAAAAATGGCCGGGCGTTGTGGCGGGCGCCTGTGGTCCCAGCTACTTGGGAGGCGGAGGCAGGAGACTCGCTTGAGCCCAGGAGTTGGAGATTGCTGTGAGCTGTGATGCCATGGCACTCTACCCAGGAGGATAGCTTGAGGCTCCGTCTCAAAAAAAAAAAAAATTTTGTAGAGATGTGGTCTTATTATGTTGCCCAGGCTGATCTCAAACTTGCCTTCAAACTATCCTCCTGCCTCAGCCTCCCAAAGTGTTAGTATTACAGGCATGAGCCATTATACCTGGCAGTACTTGTTTTATTGAATGTGTGAATAAATGAACAGATGAATGGAAGCATGGAATAAACAGGTGTGGAGAGAAGTGGTTAAAGGATAGAGGATTCTGGAACCTGGGCATAATATCACAGCTCTGGAATTGATTCTCTTTGTGACTTTGAATGTGTACTTAATCTTTTTATATCTTCTTTTCCCCATATGTAGAATGAGACAAATAATAGTTTTTACTTTGTAGGGCTATAGTAAGGATTAAATGAGCTAATATATGTATAAAGCTCTTAGAATACTGTGTGACACATAGTAAGCTCTATTTAGGTGTTAGCTGCTGCTGTACTTTTGTTAGTTTCCCGATGATTCAGAACTCATAGGCATCTTTAGTATCATGAATAATGTTGTCTTTTTTTTAATTTTTATTTTATTTTTTTTTAGAGACAGAGTCTCACTTTATCGCCCTTGGTAGAGTACTGTGGCATCACAGCTCACAGCAACCTCCAGCTCTTGGGCTTAAGCAATTCTCTTGCCTCAACCTCCTGAGTAGCTGGGACTACAGGCACTGACACAGTGCCTGGCTATTTTTTTGTTGCAGTTTGGCTGGGGCCGGGTTCGAACCTGCCACCCTCTGTATAGGGGGCCCACACCCTCCCCACTGAGCCACAGGTTCCACTCAATAATGTTGTCCTCATTCAATTAAGTTGGCTGCACGTTAGTGGATGCCACTTATCAGGGCCCCCGACTGGTTGGTCTACCCTGGCTTATCTAGGTTCTGGAAGCAGAAGGCTAAGCTACCTTGCTCAGGAACAATTGTTCTTAGGTGCCTGAGGGCTATTTACTTTAGCAGAGGTGGGGGGAGAGATAGTCTTTGAGACTAAGCAGTCTTCTTAGAAAGATAGATCTTAGTGTTTAGCAGAACTTAGTGATCTTCAGCAGAAAGATGCCGTGCTGGCCTTCTGTAGGCAGGAGAAGCGACAGAGTCAGAGTAGTGATCCGCGATGGAATGAGCTCATTCCCAACTGCCTTCTCCCTCAGCCTCATATAAGGCTGATCTGGTGCCATTCCATACCACAGGTATAGAGACTGCCCATTCACCAATGCTCTCATCTTGTGAGCTCTCTCATGCTTGTTTCAAGAGCTAAATCCCTCCCCATGCCCTTTTCACCAAGATGTTCCATTACTGAGCTATACAGGTGTTACTTAGAACTCCCTCCTTCTAGCCATAGGCTATATGGGCTGCTACAGCTGCAAACTTTTGAATTTTAAGATAATGTTTAAATCAGAAGAGTTGTTTAAAATGCTCTGGATTCTTTCTTTTTTAGGGCTCTATGGAGCAAGTCAGTTCTCATTTCTTGGAGCAGACCCTTGACAAGAAGCTGATGTCAGATCTGAGGGTAACTTGAATTCTTTGTTGTTTTAATGGGTTTCTGTAACCAGTATCAGTGTGGCTATATGTTGAGTTATGTTTTAATTTAACAGCTTGTGCATTTGTTAAATTTTTTTTTCCATTCTTTTTTTTTTATTAATTGATAGCTGTATTCATTAATGCAAACATGGGGTACATTGTACTGTTTTCATATACAATTTGAAATACTTTCATCAAGCTGGTTAACATAAATTTCATGTCATTTGCTTAGTCATTGTATCAAAACATTTATATTCTAGTTCTAGAAAAGTTCACGTGTATCCTTGTTAGACAGATATATAGGTGATCTTTCTGGTCACCCTCCCACCACCCAACCGCCCTTCTCCCCTCCCCTTCCCCACCCCCTCCCCTCTTCCCAGACTTTTAAAGGTGTCAGTTTCCAAGTTAATCTTCCTAGCTTAGGACAAGGGGTTAGGCCTCGTGGGCCCAGGCTAAGACAGACAGGTGTCAGGCCGAGGCTATAATGGAAAAATGCCAGTTAACTCCTGGCACATTTCTAGACTACAAGGTTTCAAAAAATAAATAAATGAATGAATAAAATCAGTCTAGTTCACTCCCAGTGTTGATGGGAAAGTACTAATTAATTTCTTGTTGCTCTTTCACTCCAAGTTTCTTGCCTGGCTAACTCCCTGGGAAACAGACCAGGAGGTACCAACTGTTCCTGGACTGACTTTTAAACAACACCAGATGGGAAAAATACTGAAACTAAGATGTATGGGTGGGTGGGGGACATTAAAACAGAGATGTATGAAGTATGAGTAACTGACAGCAAAATTCTGGTTCTGTATGATGCTTGCTACCCGACCCAGATACACCTGGACAGTCTGTGTGCCAACCAGGATGCAGACCAAGCCTTAAAAACCCGACCACTGGGCAGTGCCTGTGGCTCAGTGGGCAGGGCTCTGGCCCCATATACGGAGGGTGGTGGGTTCAACTGTGGCCCCGGCCAAACTGCAACAAAAAAATAGCCGGGCGTTGTGGCGGGTGCCCGTAGTCCCAGCTGCTCCGGAGGCTGAGGCAGGAGAAACAGCTAAGCCCAGGTGCTGTGAGCAGTGTGATGCCACAGCACTCTACCAAGGGTGATAAAGTGAGACCCTGTCTCTACAAAAACAAACAAATAAACAAACAAAACCCAACCCCTTAAGCACATGGGGCTGCTCTCAGAAACCCCGTGTTGGGACGCTGAGGCAGTTGCCGGCCGGCTCTTCCATAAAAGGACTCCTCTTTCAATTTAACTTGTTTGGTAGCGTGGTCTTTGTGGAACGGCTAGGTACAAGAAAAGGGTGGGCTGGTTGCATTAATTCAGGCTGTCTGTACATCTGCACATGCAAACCTGGCCCCCAAAGACAGCCTTGCAGGGATACTTTAAAATATGCCCAAGAAGTAGATCTTGGGGTAAAATATTTTGATTCCCTTAACTCTGTTCACATTAAGTTTTCCAGCAAGGAAAACTTATCATCGAGACTGGGCAGAGGCAGAATAACAAGAAAAAAGCAAACAGATGTTTATTATCACGTGCATACCACGTGGCAACCTTCAGGCCAACTCAGAGCACGGGTTCATGGATCGTCTTAGGCTAGAACAGAGGAAAGGGCTTTGGGTCTTCCGGACAAGTTATGGGAACCTGACCACAAAAGTATGATGAATAAGGGGATATTTTTAGTAACATTTCTTATAGCAGATTTAAGTTGGTGCCTTCTCACTGAAGAGAGTTGTTCCGATTCTTTTTGTTACTGGTATAGAAAAGGGAGTTATCTCTACAAATGGCAATTTTCCTTTATGAAGGTGAATTTGTCAGTGGGTGATACAACTTTTACTGAGTCCGTGAATCTCCAGAGGACCTTTTTCAAATGCAGATTGTGATTGATTAGATCTGGGACCAGGGCCCTGGGATTGTACACTGTCTAGTAAGAACCCAGGGGATGCTGATGTTGGTGGGAGAAAGAACCATACTTTGCAAAACAAAGCTGAGGACATGGTGAGGATAAGGGTCTGAATGTGGTCCACACCAGACAGGCTGGGAAAATGCAGTTAAAAACACCACATTTAGAGGGGCTCAGGCAGGAGGCTCAGTTGAGCCCAGGCATTCAAGATCAGCCTGGACAACACAGCAAGACCCCATGTCTACCAAACAGAAAAATTAGCTGGGTATTTTGTGTCTTCACCTGTAATCCTAGCAGTTTAGGAGGCCAAGGTGGGAGGATCACTTAAGGACAGGAGTTTGAGACCAGCGTGGACAATATAGCGAGACTCCATCTCTGGAAAAAATTTAAAAAATTAGCCACATGTGGTGATGGGCACCTGTAGTCCCAGCTGCTCAAGAGGCTGAGGCAGGAGGATCGCTTGACCCTAGGAGTTTGAGGCCATGATGAGGTACGATGATGCCCACCTTCCTGTTGTTTATTTTTAAACATTATGTCCTTGTTAAGGAAAAAAATCACAAATTCAAGACGTAAATATATAAATAAATAAAAGGTTACCAGGTTTGTGCTTGGCCTGCCGTTGCTTATAATAAAATCTAAAATGTCCTCCCTGACTTGGCAAGCATTTTTGTTTTGGACAGGGCTGGGTTTGAACCCTCCACCTCCAGCATTTGGTGCCGGCGCCCTACTCCTTTGAGCCACACGCACTGCCCCTTAGCAAGTGTTTTCTTTCGAGGAGTACAATGGACATTTGTTGTCCTGGTTAGATTTTACTGGCAGCCCAAGCAGAGCCGTTATGAAGTACTCTGGGACGTACGATCTGTTATGTAATTGGTGGGGGCCAAATGCATTCCAGATGCAGGCTGGCTCCTGCTGACGTGAGTGCATGGTTTTTAAAAATTAACTGCTCATCGGAAAAGAAAAATGGATGTATATGTTGGTTAAAACAACAATTTACCTTGACCAAAACTTGCCTTTGATTACAGGAATTATCAGGGTCATTAAGTGGTTCAAACGTTTTGAACCCTCACAGATGTGTGACATGCAGCTAAGTGTTCTGAGCAGCTGGATCGTGGAGGAAGGAAGACGGATTTCAAAGGCAAATACAAAAGATGGCTTGAGTGAGGGTTCTTTCCAACAGTGATTATTAACACATGTTTCCTGACTGTCGGCCTGTCAAAAACATTACATCAGGAAACCCTGCTGTCCTGGGAGATGACAAACTTCCTGTTTTAAATGAAATATTGGAAAACACATTGTATACCCCAGTTGCAGGGAGGGGTTGTATGGAAGGAATTTCGTGAGTGGGAGCTCAATGATTGCTTGCTGGGTTCAAACCCAGCCCCGGCCAAAAACTGCAAAAAAAGAAATAATAATGACTTTATGGCCATGATGAAATAGCACAGAAAGCCTGCTATGATGTGGATGTTTATATTGTCTCAATATTTATACATTGAGACCTTCACCCAACCCCCAAGGTGATGGCGTGAGGAGGTGGGACCTTTGGGAGGCGATGAGATTCCAAGGGTGGAGCCTTGTGGGTGGGACCAATGTACTGATAAAAGGGACCCCAGAGAGTTCCCTGGCCCCTTCCACCTTGTGAAGACACAGTGACAAGGCACCATCTATGAACCACGGAGTGAGTCCCCACCACTCACAGCATCTGCCACACCAGGATCTTAAACTTCCAGCCTCCAGAAGTTTAGAGCAATAATTGTCTGTTGTTAACAAGACGTGCTATCTAAGGCATTTTGAAAGACTGTTTCCCAAAAAATAAGACCTACCCCAAAAATAAGCCCTAGCAGGATTTCTATGCATTTGTTAAATATAAGCCCTACCTTGATAATAAGACCTAGTGATGGGCATAGCTATGCAGCGTACCTGCATAGCCACGCCGTGCATTTTGGCATGGAGCGGTAAAGAAGACTGGAATACCTTTGATCTACCACAGCTCCTTTCTCTGAGCTGTTCACTCTTGTGTGGGTGCGTGTGTGGTAACTGTGGTCGCAGGCATCCTATTGTGCATGTGTGAACGGCCAGGGGAAAGGAGTTCATACATCACTAGCGCCAGCCCCACCAACAAGGTCGGCTCCCCCTGCCAGGTTCCAGAAGAAGATGACTTAACTGTATTTGAATAAATGTAGATTGTTGTATTATACTTCATAAAAATAAGACATCCCCTGAAAATAAGCCCTAGTGTGTCTTCTAGAGAAAA
>CAUYQV010040410.1:0-21875 GCA_963574575.1 Galagoides demidoff
CTCTGAGGAGTTCCCACCCACTCACTCTGAGGTTTGGAGGTACGGAGTCCAGATTCTTGGGCATCTCCTTGGGAGAAGTGGAGGGGGAAAGGGCTGGTGCTGTTCTGTGCTGACTGTGGTGCGGGCGTGAGGAGAGGAGAACCAGTTCAGGGGACGCCAGGTCAGCAACGGTGGAATCCTGAGCGGCAGGCTGATGACCTGAAGACATTTCTGCATTTTGGAGGGGGCTGATAATCTGAAATGTTGGACAATTTTGATTTTGATAGTTTCACGTGGCTAGGGTCAGACATTGATGTCCAGGGTCTGCCAAGTGATATGTGCTCACGAACATGCTTTTTGTGGGTTTAGACAAAGAACATGCACACCATGAGTCAAGGTGACCCACAAGTGGGCATGATCTGCCAGAAACCACAGCTCAGTTTCAGAGAGGCTCCGTGATCAGAACAGAAACTTACTCCTACCAGAGAGATTTTCCCCAGGCATCTGGCAGATGGAAAGCAAATTCTCTATAGAGAAAAAGTAACATTTTCCTGGGCCTGAAATTATTTCCATAATTTTTATGTACAATATCTACCACTCAATCAAAACTAACCAGACGCATCCAGATAGAAGACAATGTGATTCTAAACCATAACAAACAATGATAATGAAGCCTGGACCCAGGGGGGCTGGATAATGGAGTTGTCAGAAAAAGATATTAAAATATTCACGCTTAATATGTGCGATGAAATATAAGCAACACTTAGATTTTCAGGAGATAATTGGAAACAATAAGACTCCAAAAGGCATTTCAGAACTCAGAAATGAAATAACCAAAATTAAGAAAAGGAAGGGCATGATCCCTTTAACGAGACCCTCCCTCTTCCCCCATCATGGGTTCTCCCAGGCTGAGGACTGCTCTAGGGTTATGGTAAAGTCTGCTTCTGACACCACTTGTCAGGGCCCTGGGGTTGGCCAAGTCTCGGTCCGGCTTAGGCAGGTTCCAGACATGGACCACTAATGTACCTTGCTCAGGAACAGTTTCTCTTAGGTGCTTGAGGGCTATCTATTTTAGCTGGAGAGAGAGAGTGTGTGTGTGTGTCTTAGAGAGAGTAGAGCAATCTTCTTAGAATAGATAGATCTTAGTCTTTAGCAGAGCTTGGTAATCTTCAGCAGAGAGATGCCGTGCTGGCATTCTGTAGGCAGGAGAGGAGACAGAGTCAGAGTAAGCGTGTCCATGATAGAATGCCCATGCTCCTGACTGCCTTGTCCTCCAGCTGAATATAAGGCTGAGCTCCTGCCTCTCAACACCTAGGTGTAGAGACTGCCAATTCACCAATGCTTTCATCTCGCGAGCTCTCTCATGCTTGTTAGAACCAAATTTCTCTCCATGCCCTTTTCACCAAGGTGTTCCATTACAAGTATTTCCTATAACTCTCACTAAGCTATACAGGCTGATGCAATCATAACTGTGTACAATTATGGGGTACAATGTGCTGATTTGATATACAATGTATAATGCTTAAATCAATCTAATTAACATAGCCATCATCTCTCATACTTTTTATTGTGGTAAGACATTAATACTATACCCTTAGTAGTTTTGAAATGTGCCCTTGCATTGTGCACAATAGGTGAGGTCCCACCAATACCCTCCCTCCTCCCGCACTGCCCCCTCCTCTCTCTTCTCCCTCCACTCCCCTCCTTCTTTCTGGACTATAGTTGTGTTTTATCATTCATATGAATGTGGAGGTGATGATATATTGGTTTCATAATAGTATTGAGCACTTCAGATACCTTTTTCTCCATTCTTGAGATACTTTACTAAAAAGAATGTTTCGGTTCCATCCACGTAAATCCACAGAGAACTCAACTAATCAATAAGAAAAGAACAAATAGCCCCATTTCCTGGTGGTAGCAAGACACTTGAACAGAAACTTCTTTGAAGATGACAGGCACATGGCCAAGAAACACATGTAAAGTGTTTTTATGTTCATGAGTATCATGTTTTGTGAGTTGACATCAGGTATTTTATAATTTTTATTTTTAAAAGTACTCAATATGAAACCTGTAGATCAAGGACCCACCCACAGGAGAGAAAACATAATTAAATTCAAGTAGGGGAAGAAAGGAGGGAGGGAGAGGGAGGGAGAAAGAGGGTTGTGCTCTCACCTAATGCAGG
Organism: Galagoides demidoff; assembly: GCA_963574575.1. Lineage (NCBI taxonomy): Eukaryota > Metazoa > Chordata > Mammalia > Primates > Galagidae > Galagoides > Galagoides demidoff. The sequence goes on from CAUYQV010040410.1 coordinate 2,162, forward strand.
CACCTGACATACAACGTAGGGTGTCAGGGTGTACGGCACACGGCCTGAGTGAGGGGCTCAGCTACAACTTGGACTTTACTTAATAAACGCAAACACTGTAACAAATCATTCATAGCCTTATATTAATCTGAAACAAAAAAGAAGAAAAGAAAAACCCCTTTGATCTTTTTTGCAATATATTTTACACAAAGTTTTCAACTTTTCATATATATATATATATAGAATGTATTTGTGTGTGTATGGGGGGGTGTGTGTATAAAATATACCCATATTTTCCTATTTTTCTCATTCTGTGATTGTGTTAGTGGGCATAGACAGTGTTTTCTATTAGATCCCTGTTCTGAATTATTCCTTCATGAGTATTTTCATGAAAAGTTGGGGGAAAAGAGTAGTCGTTGATTTCATCTGCATCTTAAAAATGAATGACGTAACTTGAAATACTTTTAATAACTCCTTCTGTCATCTAACTTCTAATGATGACGTTCTTCCCCTGTGGCAGTCACTGATTACCGTGCACAGAAGTTTCGCTGATGAACAAGAAAGTGGCACTTTCCTCAAGGAGTATGTGTGCTAATGAGATGGCTCAAAATATGGGCAACTTGTTATGATTCGTTCCACATTAGAAATAGGTTCAGGATGGGGGCTTGGATGAGTTTTTACCAGTGAGAGGGAATGTGCCAGTTTTCTTGAGGGAGTTACCCTAAACCTGAACAACGAATAGTTGAGGCTTGGGGAGGTAAAGAGGGTCAAGGAAGAGTTTTGAAACTTGTAAAATTTTGCACATGAAATCACTCTTTAGAAATCAATAAAGGTATGCAAGGCAAGGACCGTGATAAAAGCCTAAAACCCTCTGAAGGCACAGGCCCAGCTTTCAATGATGATAATAAGCCACTGTCCCCTTGTTTGCTTATCTAAAATTGCTGCTAAATTGCTCTAAAATGTGTTAAATTGGAGTTACATTCTGGTACTCATAAAGATTCTTAAATTTCTCTGTTGATAACAGCACTTTTTTGAAACCAATTGTCAAGGTAGTTTCTGAGATACCCCAGGTCCCCCATTCCAATGGATTGGCTGATGGACCCAGACCAGCATCCTCTACCAGAAACTGACTCACCTGGAATTGTGGAATTGTCACCCTGATCCTGGAACTAACTCAGCACAAGGAGATGATTTCTACACCCCGGGTTGGGCAGCAACAGATCACAACTGTGGAAGTCTCTAGAAGCAACAGGACAAGCGCTGATCTTTTCATCAACAGGTAAATGTGAACATGGTCACAAAGGGATTCACCTCTAATTAAAAAGAAAAAGAAAGATTCTACTATTAGCACCTGGAACAAACTATTCACATTTTTTAAAGAAGGGGAAAAAGATCTATAAACATTTGACTTAAAAATATGTCTGGATGCTGTGTGATAAAGGGACTGCTCTGGTCTAGTGTAGCAAGCAAGATATCATTTGGAACAGTAATGCAGAGAAACTTCTAAAGAGCTCAAAATTATTATTAATGGGGATTAAGAGGATAAAATGCCTTCAAGAAATACTAAATAGATTTGATGGGCAGGACCTAACAATTAGCTAAATATAAAGAGTGAGAAAGATGTCTTAAAAATGGCTCTTTCGGTCTTTCAGCCTGCACAATGTATGGAGGCCGCTGATTTGCTAAGACAAGGAAATCGGAATTTGGACAGTTATGTAGGAAACTATCATAGGCTCAATTAGCCACTTGGAATTTGAGGCATATTTTATTTCTTCCCCAGGAGTTATAAAACAGGGGGATTTATGAGTCTGAATGCTGAGAAGATATTTTTTACAAGGGATTTAAATTGGTGTTCAATCAGCTCATAGAGAACTCTGAAGTCGTTAGAGTAGGTAGGAGCACGGCAAATTCTAATTTTAAATCGTGGGAAAGCTTCTTTGTGTGTCATGAATAAGTTTAAGGGGGCTAAAATTTCCTTTTAAAAAATGAAACAATATTTCACCAAGTACAAACATGTAATAAAATAGATGTCATTTCACACATCTTTTGTTTCAATTATATATAAATACATACACGTGTTGTTCTAGGTTACAATGCAGAATGCATTTTTTTTTTTAACTGTAGGTCACAGTCTAAAACTTCTTAAGCTAGTCACCATGCAGTCATATTCATCTGCATAAGAAATATAATTCACTATTCCTTATATAATTTTCTATGTGAAAAACAAGCTTAGTAACTGGATAGAGTCACGTATCCACCCAGTAGCCTCCTTCCCCAAGACCACTCACTCTTCCAGACAGTGCAAATATAATAGTCACTTCCTATGTACTGTTGGTTTAGGTGTTATCAGCTCTGTAGTGAGATTTCTGGAAACACAATATTATCAAAAAGTTATTGTTACCCTAGCAAATTTTCTCACATAGTAGATAAAGTGGTGTATAATCAACACTTTGACAATAATCAAATTGAAGGACACGGCCCTTTAGAGTCAGCCATGGACATCAGCTCTCATTTAGCATCTTACAAATCCGATGATGGGACCGCGCTGCACATGCCCTGGCAGACATCGGGAGGGGATGTCACTGGCCCAGTGGCAGGCAAGTTCATTGAGAGCGGTACACACTGATATTTAAAGTGTGTAATGAGAACATGTCTATATGTAGGCAAAGATACAACACAGACGTCAGAGAACCAGGCAGGGGCCTGGCTCAGCCACTAGAGGCAATATAATTCTACCTACAGGGAGAAGGGGAGTCACTGATCACAGGAAAGAGGTACGACTTTCCCAGGTAAGGCTGGATATTACCCATGAATTAAAAATAAGAAGCACAGCAGAGACCTAATTAGTTGGGAAAGACACTATTATGACAGTGTAGAAGCAGAATCTGATGAAACTCTGTAGGCTAGGGCTGGTGATTCAATTTAACCTTTGCAAATCATCATGTCCATGGGGTAGAGAGAAATCTAATGAGAACTGTTAAAGTCGGCTTTGTAGGAGATTAATGACTGGAGCCTAATGCATAAAAGTGGGCTGGTTCTAGACACCACTTTTCCCTTGGAGGACTCCCAACTTCTCAAAAAATAGTCAGTTCTCTTTTAGTTTGTGAGTTATAAAGAGTTTATAATACTGAGCCTACAAAACAAGGTGAATCTAACCAAGTATTAATTAAGTCATGAATTGTATGGTCCTGAAATAAATAAATATATAAAAATACTCATATACATATATATACACTATTAAAATATGTGTTTATATATGTATACACACACAAATCCATAGATAGACACACATGATTAAAACATGTTACTTAGAAATCAAATATATATGTTTATTTCAAAATTGTAAGAAATGTTACCTGAAATTTTTCACTTATAACGATGGTTTGGTATATTTTTGTTGTTGCCTAAGAATAAACTATTAAACTTTATTCCATCAATGCAAACACAATGACTATTCTAGAAGAGTTCATTCAGGGACCGTTTGAAGCTGAAGGCGAATTATTTGCTAGAGAGAAATTTTATCACGCATATTATACACTGGTATATGCAACCACCCTTTAAGGACAGGGATCAAATCTTCAATGGCTAGAATTTTAACACACAGACTTTATCTCTTATCACTGTCTACTAGTCATTCTGTATTTACAAGGGCATATTCAAACTTCCTTTGGTTACTCACGTGCTGACCACAACCAACTAAGGCATGTTTGGTGCGTGTAACTAAACACTACATGGGTAAAGAGAGAATACGTTTGAGGTTCTCAAATACAACGCGGTTGGAGATTTCTTCAACAATACTGCACACCTTTAAATTTTAAAGTTATGAGCAGCTGGAAATATTTAAATGTATTCCTATAATTTGTATATTTATTGCCACCAAGTAACTGATTTTTAAAACTCTGAGACTGACGTAAACATAACACAATTTAGAGGTAATTTTGATAAGGGAAATGTGATTTTTCCCTAGATAAAACTTAAATCTATGTTATTTACTTTATGTAGCTATAATAATAAGAAAAGCACACTTAAGGCAAAGTAACCAATAACAAAATAGTCTGAAAAATGCAAAATATTATACCCACCACCTTCCAAATTTCTACACTAAGCTTTTATTAATATGTAAAGATTAAGATGGATTACACAAAGGAGTTGGTGGTTCAAGATCAAAATGAAAACAAAAGCACTTCTGCAGAAAAAATTGTGTCAACTGTTAAAGCCAAGTTAACCAAGGGGGTATATCAGATCGAGGAAAGCCCATGAATATTTTAACAGATCAGTCTTTCAATCATTTAACAATTATAACATAGGTGAGTTACTCTGTAACGAGTGTTCATAGGACCAGAATCCTGAAAGGTACTAAGCGTATGGTTTCCTGCAGCTCTTAACGCGGTAAGTACCACAAACTGAGTGGCTTAAAACCACAGAAATGTCTCCTCTTAACGGTGGTGGAGGTCAGAAGGGGAAGGGGATGGCACGGCCATCCTATTTCTGAAGCTTTAGGGGAGAAGTCTTCCTTGCCTTTTCCTAGCTTCTGGTAGTTGCAGGCAATGTTTTCTTTCTTTGGCTTACAGCTACATTTTTCCAAAATCTGCCTCCAACTCCCCCTGGCTGCCTCTCTTGAGGGCCTCTGTGTCTTTTTTCTATTCTATCCATATTAGGTTCAGGGTGTCACTGCTTGTTAACTGAATTAATTACATCCCTAATGACCTTATCTGCAAATAAGATCACACTCTAAGATTCCAGGAAGGAGATAAAGTTTTGGTAGCTACTATTCAATCCAATATACTAAGCAATGTTATCATCTTTTACAACTCTTATTCTCAGGGAAAAGACCTTGAATTGAAGATCGTATGATTAACTACCAAGAGACTTTGCTTCTACTTTTAAGTTACAGTAAGTCTATTTGTCCTGGAATTTATCGAAATCTTCAATATTGAAATGGTATCTTATTCAATACGGGATGAACAGTGTGCAAAATCATTGATATAAATGGATGGAGCCATTTACTGTAATTGCCTTTTTATGTTTGATAAAAGAGAAATACAATTTGGGCAAAAGGATGGATGAAGTGTTAATGGGGTTAATCAGTGTGCTGATGGGAATAGGAGCTGAGGTACCACAGTCTTAAAGCAATAATCCCTTACAGGCAGCTACTTGAAAAAATTCCATTTCTTCAACAACGCATGTGACCTATCATTAAAGTTAAGAAATTTAGGTATCTATCAAGGTAACTATCTTTACTCATTCATTATTTAATAAATGTTTGTTGAATACCAATTGTATGTACATCTCCATGGAGGTACTGCATACATCACAGACAAATATGACTGTGGTTCGTATCTCTAGTACAAAACCTTGGAGACATATTTGTATCCAAAATCTCCAGTGAGAGCAAACTAAATTTTATTTTTTTTCTTTCTTTTTTTTTATTGAATGGTAACTATGTACATTAATGCACTTCTGGGGTACAGTGTGGGGTTTTCGCATGCAATCCTAAATACTTCCATCAAACTGATCAACACAGCCTTCATGTCATTTTCTCAGTTATTGTTTTAAAACATTCTGATTCTACTCTTAGAGAGTTTCACTTGTACCTCTGTAAGATAGACCTCAAAAATGGTCCCTCCAATCCCCCTCCCTCCACCCATTCCCCCCTCCCTTCTCCCTGTGGCACATTTCTTAAATTGATAGTAGCTATCTCTGACAAACCCACAGCTAATATTTTACTGAATGGAGTAAAACTGAAAGCTTTTCCTCTTAGACTTGGAACCAGACAAGGTTGTCCTCTATCGCCGCTAATATTAACATAGTGCTGGAAGTGCTAGCCAATACAATCAGGGAAGAGAAGGAAATAAAGGGCATCCAAATGGGTGCAGAAGAGGTCAAACGCTTGCTCTTTGCTGATGACATGATTTTATACTTAGAGACCCCCAACGATTTAACCACAAGACTTCTGGAAGGGATAAAAAAAAATACAGTAATGTCTCAGGATATAAAATCAATGTCTACAAATCAGTAGCCTTTGTATATGCCAATAACCACTAGGATGAGAAGCTAATCAAGGACACAATTCCCTTCACAGTAGTTTCAAAAAAAATGAAATACCTAGGACTATACATAACAAAAGAGATGAAGGACCTCTACAAAGAAAATTACCAAACCCTAAGAAAAGAAATAGAAGATATTAACAAATGGAAGAATATATCATGCTCATGGCTGGAAAGAATCAACCTTGTCAAAATGTCTATACCTCCCAGAGATATCTACAGATTCAATGCAATGTCCATTAAAATACCAACATCATACTTTCAAGATTTAGAAAAAATAATTCTTCATTTTGTGTAGAACCAGAAAAAACCTGTACAGCAAGGCAATTCTTAGTAATAAGAACAAAGCTGGGGATTTCACCCACCAGACTTTAGGCTACACTACAAGGCCATAGTGATCAAAACAGCATGGTATTGGCACAAAAATAGAGACATGGACATTTAGAACTGAATAGATAACCATGAGATGAAACTAAAATCTTAACGCCACCTGATCTTTGATAAACTAAACAAGAACATAAATTGGGGAAAAGAATCCCTGTTCAATAAATGGTATTGGGAGAGCTAGATATTCACATGTAAAAGACTGAAATGGGAACCACACCTATCACCACTTACAACAATTACAAGATTCAAGAGGGATAAAAAGTTAAAACTAAGGCATGAAATAATAAAAATCCTTGAAGAAAGTGTGGAAAAACATTTGAAGATATCGACCTGGGGAAAGATTTTATGAAGAAGACTTACATGGCTATTCCAACAACAACAAAAATAAAAAAAATGGGACTCAATTAAACTGAAAAACTTCTATACAGCTAAGGAAACAACAACCAAAGCAAACAGACAACATTCAGAATGGGAAAAGATATTTGCATATTAGGAATTAGACAAAAGCTTGATAGCTAGGATTTGCAGAGAATTCAAATTAACCAACAAAAAAGAGCCAACAATCCCATAGATCACTGGACAAGAGAGGTGAATAGAACTTTCTCTAAAGAAGACAGATGAATGGCAACAAACATATGAAAAAATGCTCATTGTTTCTTATCATTAGAGAAATGCAAATCAAAACCACCCTGAGACCCAGTGAGAATGGCCAAAATCTCAAAATCTCAAAGCTGCAGATGCTGGTGCAAATGTGGAGAGAAAGGGAACACTTTTACACTGCTAGTGGGACTGCAAACTAATACAACCTTTTTGGAAGAAAATATGGAGAATTCTCAAAGAATTCAGACCTCCTATTTCATTCTGCAATCCCATTACTAGGCATCTACCCAGAAGAAAAAATCCTTTTATTATAAGGACATTTACACTAGACTGTTTATTGCAGCTCAATTTACAATCTTCAAATTGTGGAAATAGCCTAAATGCACACCAGCCCAGGAATGAATTAACAAGCTGTGGTGTATGTATACCATGGACTACTATTCAGCCATTAAAAAAGTTGGAGACATTATGTCTTTTGTATTACCCTGGATAGAGGTGGAACAGTCTTCTTAGTAAATCGTTACAAAAATGGAGAAGCAAAAATCCAATGTACTCAATTCTAATATGAAGGCAGTGGGTGAGCTAATACAGGTGAGGCGTAGGGGAATGAGGGAGAGGAGAGAGGAAAGGCGAGAGAGGGATGGGGTCACAGTGTATGGCACATCTCTTGGGGCTTGGGGCTGAGGCACAATTATAAAAGGGACTTTATCTAACAAAAGCAATCAGTGTAACCTAACTCTTTGTGCTCTTGATAAATTCAAAACAATTTAAAAAAAAGAAGAAGGATGCAGGATCCCATAGAGACCTGTTGAATCTACCCACAAGGTCTTTACTCACTGGGGGAAACTTGCTTCCCATGTGTAAGGGGTGGCATACTCTGGCCGATGTGTGGTGCTGATCTGTGTAATGCCCCATCAAGCCTCACTGGTGTAACCTTGGAATCAAAGGATGGGGACTGCATCAGACTAACCCCCAAATTCACCTGCCACCTCCAACTTAAGGCAGAGGTGTACCTAAACTGCCCCAGAGAGACAGCAACCAGATGTCTATTTTTAACATCTGCAGAGCAGGGGACATATCTTTCTTCCCCCCTCCTCCCCTAGCCTCTACTGGAGAATAGCCTCTCTAGTTCCGAAAAGGGTTTATTTCAGCTCCCTACTGCCAGCCCACCTCCTCTTCAGTGGATTGAAAAGCTGCTCACCATTTCTGCTGCCACCACTGGGTGGGTGCTGGGAACCTGATGAAGTGTGGTTTGTCCTTGTGCTCAATTTACAATCTTCAAATTGTGGAAATAGCCTAAATGCGCACCAACCCAGGAATGAATTAACAAGCTGTGGTATATGTGTACCATGGAATACTATTCAGCCATTAAAAATGTTGGAGACATTATGTCTTTTGTATTACCCTGGATAGAGGTGGAACACAGTCTTGTCCTCACTCAAACATTGGACAAACCTCGTTTGAGCACCAATTACGAGCATCAACTGAGAACCAATTATGCAGAAGGTTGTGGTTACAGAAATGAGTAAGATCAGTCCCTGCTCCAAGGAGTTTGAACTCTAGTGGAAAAGGGACAATGAAAGGACTGTAATAGATGTTGAAGTGATAGAACTGTGGGTGGGCAGAGCTGGGAAGGTACAAGGGAATGCTGCTGCTACAAGGGAGCCAGGGCTTCAGGGGAAATTATGCTTGAGTAGAGAAGTTTGTTAAATGTAGCCTTTTGTTCTTCTGTTTAACACCACCACAAATATAGATGCTAGAGAATAAGCAAGAAGAAAATGACCACTAATACTGGTATACCCAGGTTTTCTCAACCATACGTTATGTAGTTTTGTAACCTACTTTTTTGCTTTAAAATGCCTTTTAAATCATCTTTTCCAATCATCGTATTTTCCTACATCAGTTCAAATGGCCACATAGCATTCTTCACAGTGTTTTCAAGCAAAACTTTGGTCTATGGATCACATGACTCAGTGGGTCCTGCTCGGTACTGGCTCTGCCTGGCTAAACAAGCAAAGAACAGGTGCAACTTCTTCAAGTATAGGGCCGTTGATCATCTCCTCCCAGTGGCTGTCACCCACCAACCACAGCAATGGAGGCAATGGAAGAGGCGTTCTTATGAGACCTGTGAAGATCCCAGTACTCATCTAACCAATCTTCTAGCATTATACACTTAGGTTGTTTCCAAACACAAATTATATTTTATTTCCAGCAAAAATGAAACATCGTTGTAATTAACCTTTGTGTACATGTGTGGACATTTCCTTAAAATCCCTAGAAGTGGAATTTCTGTGCCAAATGGTATTAACATGCTTAAAACTTTTGGTGCACTTTTGCTTCATTTCTCTCTAGGAAGTTTTATCAATTTCCATTACCACCAGCAGTACCATATATAAGAACGTGTTTTCATCACACACACCCTCTCCACCTGATCAGTCTTTCTTTTTGGTCTTTGAGAACTTGGACAAAACATCCATGCCTCAGTGTTCTTTCCATGTTGAGCAGACTTAGTGGAACGAGCACCTGTAAGGACATTGTTTGGGCACATTGTGCGTGATGAATAAATCTTAACTGTTCTAGAATCCTAGTCCCTGTGTTGGGGATATCTGAGAGCAGCCTCCTTTCCCCCTCCTCACATCTTTGTATGTATATCTCCCCACCCTTGGGTTCACAGGAATGTGGGCATTTCTAGGATTTCTGCCCAGAACACCACCTAGTAATTCTCTGGGCCCAGAATTCCTGTAGCTGGTGGTTAGTCTGACCACTGGTTACTATGCCCCTCACGTCTGGGGACTGACAGTGACATGTTCAGACCTGGTCAGGGTGTGTCCACACCTGTGTGGAGTAGGCCAGCTATGTTCTTCCTATTCCATCCCTACCCTCACCAATGAAAGGCTGAGTCAGGGAAAGAGAATACCCAGGTGCTCCTCTTTCTCTTTGTTAGACTTCAGTTTCCAACTATGACTGGCCTTTGTCTTTGGACAGACAGTTTAGAAAAGGTCTTGGCCTCCACTTCCAGTGGCCCACAGGCATCTTGGCAGCAGGAGGCAGGCCCAGACTCAGCCTTCAGCGCCTAGTCCATTATTCTGGGCACACCTTTCTCTGGGAGCTGCTTGCCTTAGAGCTTTAAAATCCCTTTTGTGTTTTCCTTTAAGTTAGTGAGGAAAAGATGGTAGGCAACTTGTGTACTCCTGCCCTCTCTGAAGACCAATAACATCCTAAAAGGCAATGAAATGTCATGTAGCTACAGTAGAGGACCACCATCTGAATGGAGAGGTGCAAGGCTAGAGAATTTAGCAGCCCCAGTTGCTAGGACAGGATTCATCCAATTTATGTCTTTTGGTGCCATCTGACCAATGTTCTCTCTTCATCAGCAATGCAGGGTGTGTGTGTGCCGGCACAAGGTGCTAGCCACAGGCAGGACCTTCACAAATGCTGTCGGCCAGATTTTCATCTCTCTCACTGTAGGAAATTCCTGCCACAAACAGCATTAGAAGTTTATTTACTTACACATATAATCGTTTACATAGCTAATAATTTGGTTTATAAAATTCACCACCTGGCACAAGTACATGTTTAAAACATCTGTATGCTGCAACTGCAAATAAATCACCCACTCAACAGTGGGCCTTTCAGGCGGCCCGTGGTATTCATCTGAGGCTGCCCTTAAGCTGGTCAGAGATCATTCCAACACTCACAGCCCAAGGCCTGGGCCACGTGGACGCAGCCGCTTTCTTTCAACAAATATTTATGGGGCGCTGAGTTGGCAAGTCGCTGTGTGCAGCGCCGGGGGAAATGCATGGATCTGTGAGATGCTGCCACTGCCCTCCAGGAGGGAAGGTGCAGACAGCATAAGCCTTTTCCCCCCACTCCCCGCCTTGCAGAAAGAGGCGTCTGCGGAAAGGAGCAGTGGGAAGCAGGCCGCAGGGCAGGGCTGAGGCTAGGAGTGAGGAAGATGCCTCATCCTTTTCCAGAGCCGCTGGTGCGTGCTCAGGGCCGGTGTCATGGGGACTTCCACCAGCGCAGCGCCCACACTTGCCTTGTCCTAGCTCCCATGCGCTCTCCACCTTCTCCTTTATCACAAGTGCTTTCTGCTCCTCTCTGTGGGAGCTCTTCTCACCTGGGAGGCCTTGGCTCCCGTGCTCAGAGGCCTTCCCATGGTCTCACCAACCAGTGGTGCTTTCTCTCCCACCCTGCTTATGCCTGCAGAGCACTGACCAGAATTTGAAATGACCACATGGCATTGGAATATATTTTGACACAAGCTAAAAAATGAGTCATTAGGCGATTCCATCTTAATGTGGACATCACAGAGGGTACTTAGACTCACCGAGGTGGCAAAGCCTACTGCACACTGAGGCTGGCTGTGTGGAGTAGGCTGCTGGCCCCTGGGCTAGAGCTGTAAGGCATGTGGCCACTCTGAATTCAGTAGGCCTGAAGTCCCCGACACCCTGTTGGAGGCCACTTTTGGTCTGCAGCCTGTAAGGACCCAGTCTGCAAAAGTGAGCAAGGAAAAGCAAGAAGCTTCCCCAGCACTCACAGCCGCGCCAGGGCCGAGCTCTGCCTCCTGTGACGTCAGCAGCACGTTCGATTCTCATAGGAGCGTGACTCCTACTGTAAACTGCGCAGGCGGGGGATCAACGCTGTGCGCTCCCTCGTGGATCTAATCCTTCGCCAGTCTGTGGACAAATTGTTTTTCATGAAACTGGTCCTTGATGCTGAAAAGGTTGGAGACCGCTGCTGTAGGCCACTGTGCTACAGCGGCACTTATGTGTCTATGCACATGGGAGAGGTACAGTAAAAAACACCACATTATAATCTCAGGGGACCACTACTGTATCTTCAGTCTGTCGTTGACTGAAACATCATTACGTGATTCCTGACTGTACTCGACTTCTGTTTCTTCCTCCTAAAATGTGAGCTCTGTGACAGCAAACACCATCTGGGTCACTAATGAACCCCCACATTTAGAAAAGAACCTGACTCATCGTGGTTACTCAAAAGCTATTTTTCCAGCAAAGGAATTATTTTTACTGTGTCTCACTCACAACCTAAGATGTGTGTGTGATGTGTTTGCTTCTTCAAGGAGATCCGTTTGCAGAAGGTGTGGTGCAATTCTGCTGTGGGTAGATGGGCTTCAGCGGAGTTTGTGGAGTATCTCAGTTGTATGCAGACTTCAGTGTGGATATGCTTTCTTCTGAGAGGTGTATCCTCAGTTAGCTTCAAATTCACAAAGGGATTTGTGACATCCTCCCTCCCCCAAAATGGGCAGAAATCTCTGTTGGGCTCTGGTCATCCCCCAGGTCTGAGTCTGCACTAAGGTAGGGGCAGAGGACAAGAGGGTGTTCTTGGCAACTGCTGGGGTCCGCATCTCAGACACAGCCTATAATTCCCAGGAGTTCCACTGAGGACCTTAGGAGACAGTATGGTGGGGAGACAGGAGCAGTTGATAGTCACAGAGGACAGACTTTACACGTGGGGCTTCCATCTAAAATTGACTCAGGGCAAGTTTTCCACTGTTTTGGAAAAAGGAAGGGGGGTGGAATGAAAGCCTCTCTTACAAGTATTTAAATCTCAGCTCAGTTTATTTAGAGAGATGATAGAAGAATCTTTTTATCTGAGTATTTATTAATATTTCATCTTCAAATTATGGAGAAACAGAGCCTGAGATTGTTCTCATGGCGCAGAAGCTTCTGTCTGCTCTGAAAGAGTGCAAGGAGACCCGTGACACACGTTCTACCCTTTGCAAGCTTCTCCACCCCTCCAAGAATGAATCCAAAGAGGAACCCTTTAGTGACTCTGAAGTTGTTACCTCTCCAGGAGTCCCCTGCCTTGTTGTAGCCCAATGGGCTGAAGGAGCAAAAAAAAAAGTAAGGAACAAACATGAGCAGCTGCAGAAGCCTCTGCCCTTGTTGGGGCTCCAGGCATCATGCCAGGTGCCCGGAGCCAGTCTGCATGCATCACCAGGAGATCTTTGCTCCTTGGCTGAGGTTCCCTGTGAGTCTGCTCCTCCTGTTCCTAACAGGGACACCACCCCAGCAGACTGACTGGCACCTCCAAGGGAGTGAGTAACCTCCTGGTGCCATACTCAGAAGGGCTGGGAGAGGATCCATGCCTGAAAAAGTTAAATTAGAGAAGAATTGAAATGAGCAGCCCAGGAGGCATACTGTAATTTAGGGGCTCTTCAGGCCTCTAGGTTCATTTATGTTTAATCTCTGGACAATATCAGAGCCCTTGTCAACACCTTCTACCTCCTAGGCAGGCACAGAAGGGGCTGTTTTGAGCCCTGCCAGAAATGAGGTTCTGCATTTCCTGAGCTCTACTCTTGTCAGTCATGTCCTACCCCCATCCCTCTGCATGTGCACATGGAAAAACCTAGAGTAGGGGCCAGAAGTCTCTAACCAGGGGCTGGCATAGAAAAGGCCTTACTGAGGACCCAGGGCTCCCACTGGTCCGTGTGCTTGCTACAGTCCCTAATATTAGGTGAGTGTCATCTCACAGGACTCCTAAATCAGACCATGCCCTTTCATTGGCTTTCTCAAGCTAATCTGAGGCATGATTTAGAATTTGAGAGAAATGTGTTAATCAAAGTAATACATGCATGATATGAAAATTTTATGGAAAATAATCATCCTTAAATTTTATATTTTGTGTGGCCTTTATTCATATTTTATTTGTCTAAAACCAATATTTTGCTTTCAAGTAAGCAAAAGGCCACATTTAAAGAAAATTCCCTAAAGTTGGCTTTGTGCTGTACTCTTTTATATTCTCAAATTGATTCTAGAATTTGATATTAGAATTTAGAGAGTGTTGGACCTGTCTTAATCAATTTGAAGCTGGATATTCATCCCCCCCCCCACATATAACCTTCACTTTATGATGTTCATTCCAAGAAAATTAGAGTTGTGTGAAAGACACTGTCTCACAAAGAGAATTTGGAAGGAGCTGTCTTTTTTCCAAGGTGAAGACATTGTGCTTTGAATTATTCATTTTTTTCAAAAAAGATTTTTCATGGTCAGTAAAACTCAAAGCACTCAGCATACAAAATGGTCAGTGTTCAATGTTCAATCCTGATAATGAATGCTTCTCACAGACACCGTTAAGTGCTCCAGAAGCAAATGTATTAACCATATTAATATGTAAATAGTCTTTATATAATTTAAATATAACTTCCATGGTAAAAATATATCAACATTGTTCTTTTCCCAAAAAGTTTTGGAGTAAATTTAAATGTTATCCACTATAAAGTACTTAGACTTTTTAAAAAAGAAAATTGCCCTATATTCCTTATCTCATAAGATGAATATTATAGATGTTAACTTAAATAAGGAGAAGGCCAGTGGCTTAAGGTTGTCTGTATATTCTGAGTTCCTGCAAAAGAACCAAAACCCAACTTAGTACATAAATGAGCCAAATCCTAACTTAGACATAAATATATTTTTTTGGTAAAAGATAGGCAGGCCTAGCCAATCATAAATAGCTGAACTTCATAGACAACCAACTCATCAGACCATGTCCAAATAAGGTTAATGCCTTGCTGTACCTAGTCAAGCTATTTCTGTACTTTACTTCCATGTTTTGTTTATAATTATTCACTGCCCACTGAGCTCTCTAAACCTCTTCTGCTCCTGAGTGCTGTCTAGTTCATGAATTGTTCTTTGCTCAAATAAACTTGTTAATTTTAATTTGTCCATGCCTCTTTTTTTAACAAAAGACAGTAGAAAGATGAACACTAAAGAAAAACAACCTTTGTGAACCACATATTTGTGAGCAGACACTCTTTGGCATAAAACCACAGGCTAGTCACAGGCACCCAGGAGGAGCACTCATGTGCACCAGGCCCAGGGGGGACAGAAATACTCAGGCACCACACACTCTAGATAAGTAAAAATGGCCACACATGTACATTTTCATATTTTCTCAAGTTGTTACCTGGATAGAGAGCTCAAAAGACAAACTGTATGGTTCATCATCACACACTGATTTAACATCACACACCTGATTACACTGATTCAACATTACATACCTGATTTGACGTCACAGATCTAACGGTCACCATGTCTATTAAAAGAATGAAGGGAGAGGAGGGGAGCTGATCACCCAAACTGGAGGGTGTGGTCCTTTCTTGAGCTCAGAAAAAAAGGCAGACACCTTCCTCTCCCCTGAAAGTGATATGAGGGTCAGGGACAGAGTGTTACAACCCAGTGGTGGGCCAGAGAACTGGGAGATTTGATTTAAGGTCCAAGGGAGTATGTAGGCTTCTGGAAGTTAAAGGCAGCTGATGGGAGAGGAGGTCTAAGAAAGACTTACTTATTATGCCCCCACCACTGCTGAACACACCTGAAAACTAGCTTTGTCCTGGGTTTCAGAAACCCTGGTCAGGTGGGAGGGAACCGGAACAAGGAGAGGGCAGGGTTGCAAAAGCCAATGGGAGGCAGATAGGAGGCCCATCCGCATCCTGGGGGTATTGGAGGTACTGGGCAAGGCAAAGTCCAGAGGAAAAGTGGGATTCTTAAGTCACTCATTACCTAAAGATTGAAGTCAAAATTTTCTGGAAAGCATTAAAGGTTCTACCAGATCTGGGTGTGGCAGCACTACTTCAGGCTAGGATATCGCTGTAAAGCATCACTCCCCACCAGGCTAGAACACCATTACTGTGTAGCTCTTCCTTGGTTGTATCTAATCTCATCACACGTGACAATTTTATCACTTTTTATATTTACTTTAGTTTCAAGGCAAAAATATTAAAAAAAAAAAAAAAAGAAGAAAGAAATAAAGAAAGAAAAAGAAAAGAAGCTAAACCTTATTGCCTTGTCTGGGACAATGGTGGAGGTCTGTGAAATTAAAGGAGCAATTCTCTGCTCCCTTTTTAGTCAAGACCACAGTGATAATGAGGGTGGCCCCTGGACAGTCTAATGGGAGGATGAGGGGGAGGGGAAAGAAAGGACTGGCCCTGCAGCCCCTTCTTCCCTGAACTGTCAAAAAAAAAAAAATGACCACCCGATCATACTTTAGGGATTTCTGGAATTGGAATTGTTTGGAATATTTGAGATCAGATAGTTAGCCTCCCAACCAATGCAGAGAGCCTTGTCCTAGATTACTAGCTAATGGCATACAGCTGGTACCAAATTGAGTCCAGAACAGAGATCTCAGAGATATTTTTTCTGAAATTTTAAGCATGTCCATTCGGGTCATACTTTTAAAATGTAGCTGTCATGATGTGTTATGCCAAGCTAGCAAAAGCATTCCAAAATGCATCAATGGAGTGTCAGACTGCCCTTCCTGAAAGTCGCGAATGAACTAACCTATGAGTTAGTTGTGGTTGTTACTGAGAGCGTCATAGCTCACATATATTTGATGGAGACAATCATCATATTTTATTATTGCCAATAATCTCTTTTTTCTTTTGAAATAGAGCAGTGGTTCTCAACCTTCCTAAGGCTGCGGCCCTTTAATACTATTCCTGTGGGTCACAATTCACAGATTGAGAACCACTGAGATATAGTCTCCCTCTGTTGCCCAGGCTAGAATGTTATGGTGCCAGCCTAGCTCACAGTAACCTCAAACTCCTGGGCTCAAGTGATTCTCCTGTCTCAGCCTCCCAAGTAGTTGAGACTACAGGTACCTATCACAATTCCTGGCTAGTTTTTCTACTTCTGGTCGAGACAGGGTCTTGCTCTTGCTCAGACTGGTCTGGAAATCCTAACCAAAAGGAATCCTCTGGCTTCTTCCTCTCAGAGTGCTAGGATTTCAGGTGTGAGCCACCATACCCGGCAATTTCCAATATCTTAAGAAGGAGTTAGCAGAAAATGTTTGTACACAGGTGGGAAACATGCATATCATTGATTTGAGAGAGTCCTGATTTCATATCTCTACTATTGCTCAAGTAAATTTTGTGTATGTGTGTAAACTTGCCTGGTATCTTGAGCACTGGAGCTCTGGTTCCCTGAGTACCATGCTACCGAAAAGCTAGGTTACCTGAGTGGTAACTGTTAATAATTACTGTTGTTAATTTGATGATTTGGAAAATCTGCAAAAATGTTTACAAGGTTCCAATTCTTTATGCATACATCTCTCACCATATAGCACACTTATTTTTCAGGCTAATAGCTTTGCATGTGTACATTTAACTCTGTGTCTGATTCACTGCTGGCAGTCGATGAAATTTTGCTGAATAAATAAATGAATGTAGGGGACATTCAGTTACATTTAGATGAAAGTGTTCTCAGGACTTAACTGTTACTTACCATTGCATACCTACTTCCTAGAACAGTGTCTGGCCCATAGTCATACTAGATAAGTGATAGATAGGAGAATAAATTAATTATTAAGAGAAATAGATAAATCAATAATCACTAAGACCAAAAGATCTTGAGATCTTTGACAAATGGAATAAAAGAGGATTATGACTTTTATCTAATTAATTTATTGACATGGGTGCCTGAATCCCATTGGGTTTTGAGTTTATTAATTTGACATTATTGGAGAAGAAAAGGAAGTTTAACCAATATATTCACACAATGTTGCCTGGTATATTGGTACCCAGTAATTCATGTCCAGGTCCAGGTGGAGGGCTAAGCATGAAGGAAAGTCTCGAAGTATTTGGAGAAATAGCTCCAGACAGACAGAGACAGTCTGCATTGAAGCAATGTGCACATCCTATGATGGCAACTTACTGATGAGCCTTATTGTGCCATCTTGATATTTGCATTAAAATACAGATTGCTAAAATTTATAGCTGAAGCTCCAGAGTAGTTTGGAGTAGTAGTTTCAATTACTATGAAGTTCTATCTCCAAAAATTTAGTTGAGCCCAAAACAGCGTATTCCTGTATTCATTTCACAAATACATATTAAGCGCCTACTGTGCATTTGTTTAGGCATCAGGGATATAGCAGTGAGCAAAACCCTCCTTGCAGCACTTACATTCTAGCAGAAACATAAATAAAGAACATGTGTGAAGGAGGTTAGAAGGCAACAACTTCTATGGGAAAGATGGGCAAGGGAGGTATGCAACTTAAAAGTGGGTAGTCACTTGAAAGAGGACAGTGAAAGAGTCATGTGGGTGTCTAAGGGAAGAGAAGGGAGGAACAGCCTATGCAAAGGCCCTGAGGAAGAAATGAGCGTGATCCTGAGAAGGCAGTAGATAGCTATCTTAAAGTGCTGAACTCTGCTGAAGACTGGCAATATATTTTAAAGAGCAAAAAATAAAGGGTGTTCCTGTACCCTCCACCTTTGTAACACAAGTGCCTGTTTGTGGTTTGTATCTCAGACCTGGAAATATGCCATAAGGTGAACTCGGACCACCATGCTGCCCTATGTTATGTATTTTATTTGGAAATGATTTAACTATCATTTACTACATTCTATGTGGTTTTTGAAACACCAAGTAGGTATAAACTCACTTGATCCTCATAATTACCCTGAGGTAGGTCCTACTGTTGTTCCCATTTTATGGGGAGGTAAACTGAAGCACATAATGGTTAGGTTACTTGTCTAAGATCACACAGTTAATAAACACAGTTAATAAACAGAGCTGTGATTTGCACTCCGTCTGTCTGGCTTTGGAGTCTGTGCTAGTAACCTAGGTCCCACACAGCCTCTGATGAAGACCCTTTCCCTCCCCACGGTGTGCTGGAGCTGGCTCAGACTGGCTCACAAGAGCCAGGTAGGTGCATCTTTCCCCTTTTCTGTGTTCAGTGGCATCACTTTGGTAAAAGCGATAAAACTGGCTGTGGAGGGGAGATTTATACCATGGAAATCAACAAAGGCTACGAGTCAGGGGTTTGCATCCTGAAGAAACAGCACAAATTTCTCCCCCTGTTTGTACTCCACCTTGGGTTTGCATCCTCCTCAAAGCTTCCCCTGATGGAGGCCTGCCAGAAGCCAGTGACTGATGCTTCATCTGGTATTCTGTTGGAGGGCTAATGCCTGCCAGATTTATTTGACCAGTGAAGTTAATGTCATCCTAGGTCTTCTGAGTGCAGTGTAGTGGCAAGAACATGAATTTTCGTGATCAAGTGGACCCGGGTTTGCATTCTGAGTCAGCTCCGTGAGGTACGTGGCGGTCATGCACATAGTACATAAATTACTTCCCATCTCTGCCCACTGGTCTGCCTCACCCATAACATGAGGGGTAATTCACACCTACTGTGAAGCCTGCTTCTGGGGATGCAGAGTGCGGTCAGATCAAACACAAACTTGTGACCCTGCCTGCCTGCCCCCGCGGTACTGCCTTTTTTTCCAGACACTGTCTTTCATCATCTCAGGCTTGGTTCCTGAGGCTCCAACCACATCCTATCTTAGGACCTCGCCTTGCTTTTTCCTATTCCTGTAAGACTCCTCCCACAAGGCTCCAAGTGATGGCCTCCTTCCTTTAAGAGGTCAGTCCAGCACCTCCTGCTCCTGGCTTCACATTACTGCACACACATTGTCACTCTTATTCCCACACCCCTGCATTGTATCTTTCCCAGCCCTCATCAGGCCCAGAAATTTTTTATATTTTTATTGTCTTAAATTGTTTTTTGAGACAGAGCCTCAAGCTATCCCCCTGGGTGGATATGTGCCATGGCATCACAGCTCATAGCAACCTCCAACTCCTGGGCTCAAGCAAGTCTCCTGCCTCCACCTCCCAAGTAGCTGGGACCACAGGCGCCTGCCATAACGCCCAGCCATTTTTTTTTGGTTGCAGCCATCATTGTTG
>CAUYQV010040414.1:0-13595 GCA_963574575.1 Galagoides demidoff
TTTTTGAGACGGAGCCTCAAGCTGTCCCCCTGGGTAGAGTGCCATGGCATCACAGCTCACAGCAACCTCCAACTCCTGGGCTCAAGCGAGTCTCCTGCCTCCGCCTCCCAAGTAGCTGGGACCACAGGCACCCGCCACAACGCTCGGCCATTTTTTGGTTGCAGCCATCATTGTTGTTTGGCGGGCCCGGGCTGGGGATTTGAACCTGCCACCTTAGGTGTACGTGGCTGGCGCCTTAGCCAATTGAGCCACAGGCGCCGAGCCGACATGCCTTGTTTTGAGAATTCCATCGTCCTTCCCCAGCTGACCACTTCAGGTTTGTGTGGGCACCATCAGGCAAACCTCCTACCACCCAAGCCTAAATCCCCGAGTTAAGACTCTTTTTCTGGGTGTCCAACTTGTCAGTCAAGCCAGTCAGAGAACTTTTCACAGAGCACGAAAACATCCTGGCTTGGATACGCTGTGATCTCCACTTCCCCAGTGGTGACAGAGTGTGAACTGGCCTTGGGGAAGCATATGATACCACTTAGGTGGGCATGAAAACAATCAGCTTTAATATCACAGGTTTCTGAGCAAAGAATGTCAGGTTACCAGAGGTCACAGTCAGGCCAGCTCTTAAGAAAAGAAAAGTTGGGGGTGGGAATGGCGCCTGAAATATGTTGAATCACTCATGGAGAAGCTTATAATGTCTTTTCTAATAACAGGACATGGCTGGAAAGTCATTTCCAAGGTGTTGGGAAAATTCAGGAGATGGTCCAGGCTTTTGCTCAAAATCCTTCCACTCTGCCAAGGGCATCGATATTTCACACCCCAGAGCCCCCAACTGTCAGGACAGTGGGGGGTTTTTAGGCTGTTGCTGCCAGACACCCCGGCCAACACCCCCTGCCACCTGCAAATGAGAAACTTAAATTTGGCAAAGGAAGATAAAGTCAAAAAACAAATGGAATTACTGGGTTTTGTGGGCACATGAAGTCAGTCACACACAGAGGAGGACACAAAACAGAAACGTACAGAATAGGACGGGACGGTCACCACACCATCTCCCACCTCCTTCCCCCAACACGTCCTTACCATCCAGACATTTAGGGAGGCCACTTTCTTGTTGTAGTTTTTTTTAAACACGTAGTTTTAGTTTGGTTGTGCTAGCTTTTCAGTGTCACACAAATGAAGTCATATTATCTGTATTCTCTTAGAAAGTTGTTCAGTTTGCTTGAAATTGCACTGTTAGGAGTCATTCTGGTTGCTGTAGAGATATTTATATCAGCTGTTTTTAATGCTGCCTGGATTTCTGTACTAAGAATGTAGCACAATTGATTTGCCTGTCTTCTCCTGTGGAGAGATATGTGGGGGTGTTGTAGACAATGTTGTATATACATTCTTAAACACAGGCATCCCCAAACTACAGCCCACGGGCCACATGCAGCCCGCCTAGGACATTTATCCAGCCCACCAGGTGTTTTTGCCGCCACTGCCTGTCCTGCTTAGCAGCCAACTTGTCCCGGGGCCCGCAGTCCAGCCCTCCAATGGTCTGAGGGACAGTGAACTGGCCCCCGGTTTAAAAAGTTTGAGGACCCCTGAAACACATCAGGTGCTGGGTTTCATGCCAGGAGGTAAATGTGTGTCACAAACAGACTGTTTCTCAGCATGTTCAAACCCCTTTCCAAGTTCCTTTATTCTCTTCCATTTGTGTGTCTGTCTCTGAGCCAAGAACACAGTCCCTTGACGATCAAGGCTTTTTAGTGTCTCATAGCCTTCGAGGAGAAAAGGTTTTTCTGCATTCAGACTGTTGTGTTCTTCCGAGCTTTTTCATTTCTGTATCCGTTTCAGGATCCATTTGTCAGCACTACACACATGCACATATCTATGTCCCTCTTACTAAGATTTTTAAAATGTGGCCAGGCAAGGTGTCTCATGCCTATAATTCCGGCACTCTGGGAAGCCAAGGCAGAAAGATTGTTTGAGCTCAAAACCATCATGAGCAAAAGTAAAACCCAACGTCTACTAAAAATAGAAAAAATTACCTAAGCATCGTGGCAAGCACCTGTAGTCACAGCTTGAGCTTGAGCCCAGGAGTGTGAGGTTCCTGTGAGCTAGGGTGATGCCACAGCACTCTCCCTGGGGTGACAGAGTGAGACTCTCTCTCTCAAAAAAAAAAAAAAATTTTTTAATGTGATCCCAACAAATCTACAAATCATTATAAAGTAAATCAGCATTTTTACTGTAGAGATTATTTTAATCTATGAATATGGTATAACCTCCCATTTACTCTGTTAATGTCTGGAGCAGATGAACCCTAAGGTGACCTCAGTGAGTGACATCCTTGTGTACCCCCTACCCTGGACTTTGGATGGGACCCCTACTTTGCAGCTAGACATAGCACATGACTGAAGATGTAACCAACTCATGTCCGAGGATGGTGGGTGAACTCTAGGAACTGATAGGAGCTGTTGGCCAATAGCCAGCAAAAAAATGGGAACCCCAGTCCAACAGCCCCAGGAACTGAATTCTACCAAGAAGGCCCCAAGGAACTCAGCCCAGAGACAGCTGGAGTGGAGCATTTCAAAACCCTGGGCAGTGGACCCAGCTAATCCATGCCTGGACTTTGACTCACAGAAGCTATGAGGGGGAAATGGGGGTTGTTTTAAACAGCTACCTGTGTAGTAAGTTGTTACACAGAAACGGAAACGAATGTGCCATCTTTCAACAGTATTTACATAACAGTATTTACATTGTCATTATTTTACATAAAGATATTGCATTCATATTTTATCACATTTCAAGATAACTGTTTTACGATGTCTGTTTATTACACACAATTTAGACATTAACATGGACTTTTATATTGATTTCATTGTCTAAAGACTTTGGTATATATCTTAATTATTATACTAATTTAGCCATACATTTTTCCATCTATGCTACCATATCACCTGCAAATAATAAGGTTTATTTTTCCTTCCTAATCCTTTTTGTAGAATTCCTTCCAAACATCTTATTGCACTAGCTAGGACCCCACAATATTTAAAATTGAAGTATTGATAGTGGGAATCTTTGGCTTGATCGTGTTCTCAGAACAAAAGCTTCCCACTAGTTCACTGCTATAGGCATTTCCTAAAAGGCCCTCATTCTGATTAAGAGAATTCTCTTCTTTTTCTAATTAGCTAAAAACTTTCATCACAAGTGGCTTCAAATATCCCCAAACACTTTTGCGCATGAGACATAATTTTCCTTATTGAAGCTGGCAAATTCTAGTAATTACTTTTCTAATGCTAAACCAACCTTGCATTCCTGGGGTAAAGCCCACTTTGTCATAGTGAATTTTCCTTTCTATATTGGTCTATCTTTTGACTGGATCGTAGTGTGTAGAGCTTTGGCAGAACTGAGATAATTGTAGATTTTATCTCTTATCTTATTCTTGCTATTGACATCATTATAGTCTCATAAAATAAATTCTTGGAAGAATTACATTAATTGGGATTATTTTGCTTACATGTTTTGTAGAATTTGCTACCAATGAGGCCAAAAGTTTTCTTTTGAAATAATTTTCACTAATGACTAATTTAATTTATTTCATGGTTAAAGGATAATTCAGGTAGTTTATTTTCTGTTAAATCACTAAGTCAATTTTGGCATGTTATGTACTTTTTTTTAATGTGTGTCCATTTTGTTTAATTTAATGATTATTGATCTATCTGTTTATTCATTATTTATTTATTGGGAGAAGTGTCTTGTTCTGTTGCTTTGGCTGCAATGTATGGCTCACTGCATCTTCAAAATCCTGGGCTCAAGGGATCCTCCCACCTTGGCCTCCAAAAGTGCTGGGATTACAGATGTGATCCTTTTCTCCTTAAATACATTGACATGAACTTGTTCATAACAATCTCTTATCACAAAATTAATTTATGTCACACTGTAAACCTTGCTATATTGTATTTTATACCTTCTTTTTTTTTTTTTTTTTTTTTTGCAGTTTTTGGCTAGGGCTGGGTTTGAACCCTCCACCTCCGGCATATGGGGCTGGCACCCTACTCCTTTGAGCCACCAGCACCACCCCCTTCTTTCTTTTTTAATCCATCAATTTTACTACTGTTTTCAAAGTATTGGTATTGGGTTTTGTTGGTTCTCCTTGGCATATGTTTGATCGGTGTTTTGTTTCATTTCTTACCTTTATTATTTTTATTGGGGTTTTTGTCCCTGCATTCTTGAGATAAATGCTCAGAACATCAATGTATGGATTTTTTTTTTCTTTTCTAATGAGCATTTGAGACAGAGAAGCCAGGGAGGCCAAGAAGCCGAATAGCCCATGAAGTCTACAAAGAGAACTTTAAAGACAATACAGAACCAGCATGCAGGAGTGGACAACAGCCCATGCCTGCCATGGGTGGGGGCCGCCCAGATGTGGCCTGAGCCTTAGAGACCCTCAAGGAGGTTGCAAAAGAGAAAGACCATGCCAAGGTGGGAGTGATGGACAGGAGTGGACAGCGGGGATGGTGCTCAGGAGTGGACAGAAGATGCATCAGCCTTGACACCTTCCCAGGGTCACCTCCAGAACAGCCCTGGAACTGTCTATGTGGGGAAGCCCATGCCCTCTTAGCAGTGTGAGGATGGGGCTTCCCAGGTGCACCCCAGGAGCAGAGCAGGCAGGGCCAGCAGCCCACCTCCTGAGGCCCTCTCCTCTTGGCTAGTTGGGATGGGAAGACCCTGAGTGTCTTCCCCACGGCTATTCTAAGGACTAATCTGGCCACCCTGGCAGGGGCCATACTCACCTTCATACTCATCTCATACCCATCTCCATCATCCTGCTCCAGCCATCTCGTCTTCCACCACCAGGCAGGCCAAGAGCCACCCTACTAACACCAGCTGTGTCTGTTTCCTCTTCACCCCAGATCCAGATGCCAGCTACGTGGTGCCAGCAACTCCTCGCCCAGGGGCCAGACTCCCTGGTGGGCTCAGGAAGGTGGTTTCAGATTCAGATGGGACAGGCCCAGACCCTGGTGTCCCCACATACTGTGTCCCACAAACAGGGGCAACAGTGGCGTCTCACTCCCAAGGCGGGTGTGATATTTCAACTGGTGGACTCATGCACAGTCCTCAGAAGGGAGTGAGCAGCCACAGGCATCAGCAGCGTGTTTGCTGACACCCCCTCCTTCCACCCTGCAGTCTCTCAGGGGCCCTGCCCACTGCCTCCCTCTGCCCCACTGTGCCCCAGGCCCGGGCCCCTCTGCCTTCTCTTCTGCCCAGGCACGGCCAACTCTCAGGCCACTTTGACTGCACCTCAGCGTGGAAGGTGCCTCCTTCCAGCACCTTCTGCTGCTGTCTGCTTCTGTCCAGGGCGAGTACCTTCCCGGCAGGCAACAGATCTTATTTTTTAAGTGGATACTTAAAAAAAAAAAAAATAGTGCTTTTTGAGTAAACATTTATTTGGTGTGCAGGTCAAAATAGGGAAACACTGTCAGCTGTGGGGTAAGAAGAAAAGGCTGAATAATGTGAAACAATTTAATTGGGGGACACTGGCTGTCTCCAGAAAATGTGTCTGCCCTAGCCTGTCCACTCAGTAGGGAGCTCTGGGGATGGGGCTTTGGGGCCCCCACTCCCCGGTAGCTCCCAAGAAGGAGCCAGGCTCAGGGGCACAGTGGGGAGAGAGGGGCTGACACCATCCAGGGCATGTGTGTGTGCCTGGGAGCCAGGCCAGTGTGCAGCCACCTGCTGGGGGTGACCGGCTGCCTCCTGGGCCCATGTCACCCAGCCACAGCCAGACGACAGCAGACTTAGGCGGGAAGCAGCCTCCCCCTTCTCTTCTTGAGGTGAAGGCACCAGTGCGGTTCTGTGCTGTCACCCAGGCTAGGATGACTGGACTGCATTACAGAAAATGATGACATACCAGCGAGAAACCTAATAAAGACGGCGGGGCCCGCTCGCGTGCGGAGAATTACCACGTCGAAAAAACTCCTTTTTGTATTTATAGCCTTGTAATTCTCCCTTATCTGATATTATCCCAGCTATCTGACTGCGACCGCTTTGCATAATGGACCTCGGGTGACAAGACAGATGGGCCCGTCACTTACGGATATTGTGACCCACCCGTCCCCTGGGAATCCGCCTCTGAGAAGGAAAAATGGCAACTGGGAATCCAACTTAGGAAAAAAGAAATAAGCGACCCTATATTGAACAAAATAAATTGTTTAGAAGCAAACAAAGCAATAAATATTTAAGGGGAGCATATAAATCAAAACTTCAAGAGAGATTAACCCTAACAAAAAAGAAAAAGAAAAAAGGAACTTATCTTGCTTCAGGAGGAGAAAAAAAAAACACCTTGCAGGGTGGGGGAGGGGAGGGGTGGGGGAGGGGTGTGGAAATGCTGGTGGATGCTGCAGGCTCCCGACAGCCCCCTCACCTCTGACCCCAGCAAGTCCTCAGTGCCACCCACTTGTTCCTTCCTGCATCACTTATTCAACCTCCCTTTCCAATCACTTATCAGAGTGGCTGGGTTTGGTGTGTTGGTTTTGAAAGAAAAAGATGCAAGACCCGTCTTCTTGCCCTCCAGATGCCCTGTCATCACTACCTGCAGAAGACACTAAGGGGAGTTCAGCAACTCGCTCCACACATACGTCTTTTAGGTACAACCTCTGGGAAGAGCAGCCATATCCACAGCAAGGGACTCACACACAGGCAGCAACCCTTGGAGCCAGCGTGTGCTGTGGCAGCACACCCATAATCAATAACCCCATGAGTTAAATGATAATGTCACCATAGAACCAAGGATCCTGCTGGCAGGCACCACAGGGAACTTACCAGGACTGGGAGGCCCCCGAGGGCTCACTGGGCAGCCCTGGGGCTGAAATAGCCAGCGTGGAGGGGGTGGGGTTCCTGGAGTGGATGGTATGGGGTTCCCGGTGTGGACGGTGGAGGTTCTTGGCCCAAGTCCCCTTCAGAGGAAAGAGGCGAGTCCTGATTTCAGATAGACACAGATGGATGATGAACAAACTAGGGAATAATGAGCTGCTTGCTCTGTATAAGGCAAAGGAGGGTCCTGTTTGTCTGGCTCATTCCTTCATTTGCTGACAGAGCTGTGCCTGCGACTTCGGTTGTGAGGATTTCTTTGTTATTTGGTCTTAAGGTCTTTCCCTTGAGAGCTTTTTCACAGTAAAAGGACTTTACAAATGGGACCAAATTAAAGATGGGGGATGAGGCTGGAGCATGCAGGTGGACCCAGTGATCTGATATCATCACTAGGGTCCTTAAGAGTTAGGAAGTTTAAGATACCACACTGCCAGCTTTGCTGATGGAGGAGGAGTGTACAGATCTGGGTGGGACCCAATAGTTTTCAAAGCTTTGGAACATTTTCTAGCATCTCGAATGAGCTTTCACCACCCTCTAACTCTGGAAGTCCTTGCAGGGTCCTGGTGGGGATGCTGCACTCAGATCTTGGAGGAACCCCTAAAGTGTTCTTACGGCCGTCTCTGCAAGGTCTTACTGGAGACAGCATTGAGGAAATACAATTAAAGAGAGAGTCTCCTGCCAACCCAGGTACCTCTCCCTGAAAGGAGAAGGGAAAGAGAACAATTTTATATTATCGGGCACACGTGAAGCCAGAGTGAGGTGCACAGTAGACAATTCAGTTAAAACACGGCAGGGACAGAAAGAACTCCCACTTCTCACAGGGCCGAGGGGAGACAGCCCACTGCTGTAGGTGGGTCTTGCAGTCAGAATCTGTGACAAGTCAGGCCCTTTCTCCTCCTTGGACAGGATGACAAGGAGCATTATTTTCCTTGATGGTCACATTGCAAAAGAGATGGGTCATGGGTCCCTCAGGACACATTCCTAAGTTGTGAGACAGGCACGTGTGTTATTCAGACTTTTAAAAGATTTATATACATTGGAAAAGGACACAGAAAGACATTCTGAAAGAGAGAAGGGAGATGAAGGGTGAGGTGGGGGGCTTTTCCCTCATTTTAGCAGGAAGAACCAAGCCTCTTACTTATAATTTTTATTTGCCTTTACAACAGACATTCTGTGCTGACCCCGTGGGAAATTTGAAGGTCTTCTGCCCCTGGAAGGCTTTCTGGGGTCTTGGTGAAGGCACACACACCCTGATATCTTGCCCACATCCAAATCCATGCTGGCCAGGGCAGGACACAGTGAGCCCTGAGCTCTGCCCTGAGCCCAGGAGACTGTTGGGACTCAGAAAACAGCTCCCCAAAGTAAAGGTCTCAGCAGAAGCCTCAGAAGCAAAAGTTACCCCCGACCTCCCTTTGTCCTTCTGTATCTGTCCCATTCTCCCCCTGAGCCTAGGTGGAGAAACTAGAATCCTTCTTACCCAAGGGGGGTCATGGAAAGCAGAGCCTCTTCCCCAAAGCCAGCCAGGAAACCCAGAACTGTTCTGTGTAAGACCTGGCCACGAGGGAATTCTCAGACCTGCCGAGCTGGACGGTAGATCACAAGACCCCCATTCCAGGAAGGGTCCTGCCCCACACCCAGGAGGGAGGACACTGCTCAAAGGGGCCGAGAGGAGTCCAGACGCCCAGGCCTTGGTGGGTAGCATCAGATCAAGCCCTTTTTGTCTGATCATATTTCTACCAGGCTGCCCTTGCTTTGTTGAACCTGCATCCGTGTCTCTTCATTCTGAAGATTCTGATGTGTACCCGTTAAATAAATACGTATGTTCTTCTTCTATTAACCACTTTGCCTCACATCAAAAATTTTTCTTTTTATTTGAGACCAAGTCTCACTATGTACCCTCAGTAGACTACTGTGGTGACACAGCTCACAGCAACCTCAAACTCTTGGGCTCAAGCGATTCTCTTGCCTCATACTCCCTTGTAGCTGGTATTACAGGGACCTGTCACCATGCCCAGCTGTTTTTGTTTGTTTGTTTATTTGTTTGTTTAGCAGGGTTGGGCTGGGTTTGAACTCACCAGTCCCTGTGCATGTAGCTGGCACCCTAACCGCTGAGCTATAGGCGCTGAGCCACATGTCAAGAATTTTTCAATGAAACTTTAGGGGACCTTGATCCCTAAAACTCCATGTGCATCATTGATACCAGGACACCTGTGGCCACGTCACCCGCGCAGGGGTCCTCCGATGGCAGGACAGATACAAGATGGTATCTTTCTTTGGGACACGTTGACCTCACACAAAAATCAAAGACTTTCCCCTCTGACCTAAGCCCTTTTCCAAACATTAAGTCCTAAAAGAGCCATTTGAAGTTTGCTGTGACGTCAGCAGAGGTTAAAAACAACATCGAGTGTCCTGTCTCCAGAGTCAATCCTGTAACAGATTGGGGTCCAGGAACCAAGGGTTGCTTCTGTTTGACCACTCGTAGCTTTAGGCACAAGAAGCTACGTCTCTGTGCTTTCACCCCCAGCAGAGAATATTCCACACTATTTAATATTCTTATTTGTTGATGTAAGATAAGACTTATTTAAATATCTGAAAGGAATGGGGATGGGGTTTGCAACCCCCATATATGCCACTTGGACACAGGAGTTATTTCGAGGGGAAGATATTGGGGGTCTTGGAATCCTTTATTGGCCTAAAGCACAGTCTCCAGAAGGATCTCCAGCACCCTAGATCCCTTTCCGGCTGCAATTGCGAGTTTCTGTTGGAGGTGAGACGTCCTCCTCACACCCAGACAGATGCTGATTTGTAACAAACTATGATCTGATCTCTCCTTACTCTTTCCATAGGACACATTTATCTTTCAGAAAGTTATTTGTGCTTTCCTTTAAAAAAAAAGAAAAAAGTAATTTACCATGTGTTCCCTCTCACTCTGAAAATAAAAATCACTTTTCTTCCTGAAGCTCCCTCCAACGGCCCCCTTCCCCTATGAAGATGGGGAATGAGCCCTCAGATATCTCCGTTCTTTGGGCCACTTCAGTCTCTGTGCATGTATAATTAGAAATCAAAGGATTTGTACACTTTTCCTCCTGTTAACCTCCCTGATGTCCATTAATTCACAGCCCCTCACCCCCAGCCACGGAAGCTAAGAGGACAGAGATTCTTCTTCGCTACACAACTTACCAGGTCAGATGTTTACGGGAGGAGTGGACAGTGGAGGATTCTGTAGACACGCACCAGCCTCACGGCTATTAAAAGAATCCTTCCCTCATGCAAGGATCAATGAGAACAGGTGACAGGTTTTTGTAAAAAAGAAAATGTCGCAGCTGGGCGACACCAGGTTTCAGGAAATAATCCATCCTGGCTCTCAGGAAGAGACACTTTGAGGACACCAACGTTGAGTGAATTGTTCTGGGCACAGCTCAGTGGCCAGTCTGCTCACAGGCTCAGGAGAGGTTGGCCCCCATCGCATACCCACATCCCAGCAAATGTGGGGTGAATCGGAACGTGGAAGAACAGGGTGGCTGGAAAATTCCATGATGCATGCACCCAGGAGTTTGTTCATTGTGCAAATGATCATCAAGTATCCCTCGTCAGTACCAGAAATCCATGCTTCATGCAAAAAGATGTCACAGAAATGCTGGGAGTATAAAGACATCCGTCCCATATTGATGAGCAAGAGGGGTATTTCCTTTTTTTAAATACAAATATCATGCCATTCATTTGATTTTTTTGATTTCACGTTAATATCAGGGTACAGATGATTAGGGTACATTCTGTGTGTTTGTCAGGTAAAGTCCCAGTTATAGGTGAGTCCTTCACCCAGGGGTGAGCTGTGGACCCCTACACTGTGCACATGAGATGTGGGTTCACCAATCCCCCCTGGTTTGAATTGAATCGAGTTTTTTCCCTATGTGGACGTGTATAGTTCATCTACTGCCTTCATGTTACTATTGGGTACATTGGATATAATTGATTTTTCCATTCTTGTGATACTTTACTAAGAAGAATGTTTTCCACCTCCATTCAGGTTAATGCAAAAAAAATGTGAAGTCTCCATCTCTTTATGTCTGAATAGTATTCCATGGTATACATAGACCAGAGCTTGTTAATCTGCTCCTGGGTGGATGGGCATTTAGGCTGTTTTCACATCCTGGTGATTGCAAATTGAGCTGCAATAAACAGCCTAGTGCAAATGTCCTTATGATAAGAAGATTTTTTTTCTTCTGGGTAGGTGCCTAGTAATGGGATCATGGGGTCAAATGGAAGGTCTACCCTGAGCTCTTTGAGGGGTCTGCATACTTGTTTCCGTAGAGGCTGTATTAGTTTGCAGGACCCCAAGCAGTGTAAAGTGTTCCCTTCTCTCCACGCACCCGCCAGCATCTGCAGGTTTAGTACTTTGTGATGTGGGCCGTTCTCACTTGGGTTAGGGGATATGTCAGGGTGGTTTTGATTTCCGTTTCTCTGATGATCGGGGATGATGAGCTTTGTTGTACGTACTCATCACACAGAACACGGTGGTTTGAAATGTGTGTGCAGTGTGTGCTCTGCCTGCCTGAACTTGTCCTCACGTGAACGACCTTACTCACCTCTCATGGGGATCCGGTCTTAAAACCTACGTCCTCTCCATTTTCAAAATACAATACACGGTTACTATCAATCTATCTGTCTGTCTATCCATCCACCAGGAGCAATGTCTCTAATTAACTCATCCCGTAAAGCCAACCCTTTGTATCCTTTGACTGCAGGTTTTAGCATTCACAGTTGCTAAAACTGTGGGGGGTTGGTGTATGTTGTGTGTTTATCTCTAGTTTTCATTTTGCTCTTTGCGGGGGAACACACGTGAAATACATGCATTACAGGAAAAGAAAATAATTCCTTTTGAGAAGGGATAATGCTGTCAATGGTGAGGAAAAGTTCTGTGCCCTTAGCTGTGTCCCGAGTGCTGTATTTTCTGGTGTCACAATTGTGTTTCACTCATGGACATTCTAAGGTCGGGGTTTTCTATGTGTAGCTCCTGTGCTTTGGGTTTTTTGAAGTAGTTATTGGTGGGTTTCCTGATGACTGGAACATCCTTAGTGCCTGTGTAGAAAACAGAAGACAAGACACCCACATTCCAGAAGAAGACGCCCCTGGGGAGAAAAGCCGACACCCTGGGCCATGTGGTGAGGGACCCACTCCCCAGTCTGGGGCTGTGTCTTCTCTTCTGTCTTATGAGAACACCTGCCATGGGAGTTAGGGGCTCCTCCTAACACCCAGATGGTTTCATCTCGAGATCGATCCTTAACTAATTATATCTACAAACATCAATTTCCACAGGAGACCCCATTCCTGGGTTCTGGGGGTTAGCATGGGACTATATAATTCATTTGGGAAGAAATAACATGGTAGGTATGGCCAGAGTGGGTGTCAAGGTAGGTTAGGATTCAGCAGGAAGGATGTAGAACATTCCAGAAGGAAGAACAGCCCAGCTGGAGGCTTGGGGGTATGGAGGCATGCACTGAACCCCAAGAGACTGAAGCCCTGTGGGGTCTGGAATGGCAACTCCCACTGCCGAAATATACCCATGTCCTAGTCCCTAGAAACTGGGAAAGCGGCCACATTTGGAAATAGAGTCTCTGCAGATGTAATTAGTGAAAGATTTCAAGAAAAGACCAGCCTGGATTAGGGAGGGCCCTAAACCCAAAGACAGGTGTCCTCCTAAGAGATAGCAAAGGAGACACAGACACAGAGGAGAAGCCACGTGGAGATGGAGGCAGAGACTGGAGTGATGTGGCCACAAGCCCAAGAACACCTGGAGCCCCCAGGAGCTGGGAGAGGCAGGAAGGAGCCTCCCCTGGGGCCTGTGCAGGGAGTGGCCCAGAGACACCTGCACATCGGACCTCTGAGCTCCAGGTCTGGGAGAGAAAGGAGAAATCATTAGAGTGAATATGTGTATGTGCCAGTATCCTGGGGATATGTTAGCATGGGAAGAGGCCTCTGCTGCTATGAGCCTCCCCATCATGAGATCTGTCGGCACCTCCCCTCGACCCAGCCATAAGTCCCTGGTCTTTCCCTGTACCTAACCTGATCTGCTGGGCTGGATGACTGGGGAATGCATTCTGAACTCAGCAGACAGAAGCATCCCCCCTCCCTCGGGTCCCAGAACCTCCAAACAGGTGCACCCCTGGGGACCTGGAATTATTCACCCAAGAATCAGCTAAGACCCAGTGTGAGGCAGGGTGGGTGTGAACAGGTTAGCTCACCCGGAGTCAGAGGAGACACAGGTATCCGAGATCAGCCCCGAGGGGTCTTGGATGCCAGCTCCCTTAGTCCAGCACACAGACAGGAACCTGGGGTGTGACATGCTGAAGAGATGAATGGTTGAGGTGGAAGAATGTCTTCACAGGGGGCTTTAAATGTAAGGTAGACCAGTAGGAAGCAAGTTGGGTGTAAACCTCCCAGCAGAGGAAGCACAGAGGACCACAGAGGGATGTTAGGGAAAAGGAAGGTGGAGGTTCCCCGTGGGGAATGGGTTAAAGATAGAAATGGATGGATGGATAGATAGACAGATAGATAGACTGATAGATAGATTGATAGATAGATAGATTGATAGATAGATAGATTGATAGATAGATAGATGATAGGTAGATAGATAGATAATAGATAAGAGTTTGATAGATTGATGAGACACATAGATGTTATATAGATAATAGATATTTAGATAGATAATAGATAAATGGATCAATCAATGGATACTAGATTGATAGATGACAGAT
>CAUYQV010040417.1:0-10193 GCA_963574575.1 Galagoides demidoff
TCTTTTGGCCTCAATCTCTTTCTTCTCTTTTTTTTGAGACGGAGCCTCAAGCTATCTCCCTGGGTAGAGTGCCATGGCATCACAGCTCATAGCAACCTCCAACTCCTGAGCTCAAGTGAGTCTCCTGCCTCAGCCTCCCAAGTAGCTGGGACCACAGGCGCCCGCCACAACGCCGGGCCATTTTTTGGTTGCAGCCATCATTGTTGTTTGGTGGGCCCAGGCTGGGGATTCGAACCCGCCACCTTAGGTGTACGTGGCTGGCACCTTAGCCGATTGAGCCACAGGCGCTGAGCCTCTTTCTTCTCTTCATGTGCAACTCTGATGACAGAAATATTAAATCTATTGTGTTAGATCTACATGTATCTTACAGTTCCATAGGTCCCTGAGACTCTGACTTTGTTCAATTTTTACATTTATTTTCTCTTCATTGTTTAGATTCATTACTCAAATTGGGCAAATTACATCCTCAAGCTCAGTGATTCCATCCTCTGTTATCTCCATTCACTGTTGAACTCATCTAGAGAGGGATTTCTTTTTTTTTTTTTTTTTTGAGACAGAGCCTGAAGCTGTCCCCCTGGGTAGAGTGGCGTGGCATCAAAGCTCACAGCAACCTCCAACTCCTGGGCTCAAGCGAGTCTCCTGCCTCCGCCTCCCAAGTAGCTGGGACCACAGGCACCCGCCACAACGCCTAGCCATTTTTTGGTTGCAGCCATTATTGTTGTTTGGCGGCCTGGGCTGGATTCGAACCTGCTACCTTAGCCACTTGAGCCACAGGCACCAAGCTGGGATTTCTTTTTTTAATCTCTGCTAATGTGTTTTCTTAGTTCTCCAATTTCCATTTGGATTTTTTTTTGATAGCTTCTATTTCTTTGTTGCAATTTAAAATTGTTTTTATTTGTTCAAGAGAATTCACAACTGATTGTTGAAGAATTTTTATGACAGCTGCTTTAACATCTTCATCAGATTTAACATTTCATTCATCTTAGTGTTGATGTCAGTTGATTATCTTTCCTCATTCAAGTTGTGAATTTCTTGTTTCTTGGCATAGTGAGTGGTTTTTGCTTTTGTTTTTATCATATCCTGGACATTTGTCTATTCCATCAAGAAACTTTGGATCCTATTTAAATCTTTTATTTCATCAGGCAATCATTTTATTTAGGGTTAGCTCAGGTCCCAGATTACTTTTATGAGCTGCAATTCCATATCAGTTATATTTCAGAGGCTTTGGTCTTCTTGATTTACCTCCTGGTGCTGGGACTCCCAGTGCCTACTAGTACTGCTTCAGGGATGGAACAGGTTCCCCCATCAGTGTCCAAGGCTCCAAGTGTCTCTTGGAGGTGTAGGGAAGTCTCAGGCCAGTGGGGTCAAGGAGGCTTCCTGGGTTAGGTCACTTGTCACAGTGACATTCATCTGCTGGTTCTGCCTGTCCACAAGGTATGGCTTAGCTAGAAGGGTCTCTTATTTATAATTTCCTTAGACTGTGGATCTATGGAGTAAGACTAACTCTGGCTAAGTTGTGTACCTGGAGCTCCAGTTCATGGCATAGAATAGAACGTATATCAAGGTGTGTATATTCTTGCTGTGCAATTGTTCTCCAGCACCCAAGACCACTTCAAAATCGGGCGTTATCTATCTATGTGTCTCATCTGGCTAATGAAGTACAGACAGGAAAGAGTATCACTTATACAGATGGAAGCTTTCAGGGCGAGGAGAACTTTTGCTTCACATCCTTCCCTCTGTCCTGATCACTGACAATGTTTCAGACAGTAGCTGTTCTGAAAGGCACATCCCACAGTGAGAACAGCTCAGAGCAGAGCTTGGAGGGCATGTGATGTGAGTGAGCAGGTATGTTACATGAGTGAACAAGAAACTTCATACGTGAATTGTGGAGATGGGAGATTGTGTGCCACTACAGCATTACCTAGCCTATCCTGCACTGAATCGTGCTCCAAAGACTGCATGAGGAGCCGATTCTCACTCTAGGATAGCTCTAAGAAGTGCTAGAAATGCAGAAAGCCACATATCTTAATAAGAAGTGTTAGAAATGCAGAAAGCCACATATCTTAAAAATTGCAGTCACTAAAGACTTTCTTAATTCAGTGTCTGTCCTCTAGTTTAACAATGAGGTTTTACTCTAGAAAAATGAGAAACTATATGTTTGGTTTGATAGCATCCTTCTGTATTAGAGTAGCTAGATGGTCTATGAAAACATTGCAATATGTAATACTTTCTAACAGAAAAATTGTGAAGATGGGGAAATTTCAGTTACTAGAAAAAGCTTCCTTTTTGTATTCACCCCCAAGGCAGACTTTAGCATTAAGAATTGTTGACTTGGTTCGGTGCCTGTGGCTCAATCGGCTAAGGCGCCAGCCACGTACACCTAAGGTGGCGGGTTCGAATCCCCAGCCTGGGCCTGCCAAACAACAATGATGGCTGCAACCAAAAAAATGGCCGGGCGTTGTGGCAGGTGCCTGTGGTCCCAGCTATTTGGGAGGCAGAGGCAGGAGACTCGCTTGAGCTCAGGAGTTGGAGGTTGCTATGAGCTGTGATGCCATGGCACTCTACCCAGGGGGATAGCTTGAGGCTCCATCTCAAAAAAAAAAAAAAAGAATTGTTGACTTGGGGGCTGGTGAGGTGGCTCATGCCTGTAATCCTAACACTCTGGGATTCAGAGGCAGTTGGATTGCTGAGCTCAGGAGTTTGAGACCAGCCTGAGCCAGAGCAACATCTTGTCTCTAAAAATAGCCAGGCACTGTGGTGGGCCCCTGTAATCCCAGCCACTAGGGAAGCTAAAGCAAGAGAATCACTTGAGCCCAGGAGTCTGAGGTTGCTGCGAGCTATGATGCTACAACACTCTACGAAGGGCAACAAAGTGAGACCTCTGTTTCAAATTAAAGAAAAAAAGGGAAGTTTTGACTTGGGCAAAATTTGGTAGGTTTGTGCTTAAACTGTTGCGTACTTTTTTTTTTTTTTTTTTGTCATTTTCCTTGCAAATTTTGGTCTCCTTCTTATAGCCTTGTATAGGGATCTCCACAAGCCAGTAATGGGATCAGTTTATCTTGAACCAGATGATAAGCATAGCCTCTGGGTGTGAACAAGGCCATAGGCAAGGAAACTAAATACCATTGTAGAGGAAGGAAATCAAATTTCCTCTGAGAACTCTTAGGTAACCTCACAGCACTTACGTTATTGCTAACTGATGGTTCTTATATTAAGCTAACTGTGACACTTTCTCCAATGCTCTTAGTGTCATTTATTACTGAGGAAAAGATCTGCAGGTCATTTAATAAGGATGCAGAAGTACTTTCTGTCAAATTGTGAGGCAGGAATCTATGTATTTTTATAACATTGAATTGGTGAAAAAGAAAGCACTTTAAATGAAATTAGAATGATGTGTATGATCACAAAGTCTCAGAGCTGCAGATGCTGGTGTGGACGTGGAGAGAAGTATCACTCTTACATTGCTGGTGGGACTGCAAACTAATACAGCCTCTTTGGAAAGAAGTATGAGGAATTCTCAAAGAACTCGAATTAGACTTCCCATTTGAACCTGCAATCCCACTACTAGGCATCTACACAAAAGAAAAAAAAATCACTTTATCATAAGGACATTTGCACTAAACTGTTTATCACAGCTTAATTTACAATTGCCAAGATGTGGAAACAAGCTACATGTCCATCAACTCAGGAATGGATTAACAAATTGTGATACATGCACACCACGGAATACTATTCAGCCATAAAATAGACGGTGGCGTTGAAACACATTCTTCTTAGTAAAGTATCACAAGAACAAACAAGCAATTATCCAATGTACTCAATACTAATATGAAGCTAGTAGATAATCTGATGCATGCCCACATAAAGAAAAACTCATTTCGATTTAAGTTGGGGGTACGGGAATGAGGGGAGAGAGGGTTGGGGTGCTCTCACTGAATGTGCATGGGGTGGGGGGTGTTTGGCACACCTTTTGTGTGTGGGACATAACAACAAGAGGGACTCTACCTAACAAAATCAAATATTTTGACATGGTTGTTTGTACCCTCACATCACCCTGAAATAAATTTACTTTAAAAACAATGATGCATTTGCACCTCAACATCAAGGAATCACACAGGGACATGAGGCCAGTTAAGGCCCTGAACAAATTCTTTATTCATGGCTGTCCCTAAGCACTCTTTTCTACTGAAGACACCTGTAGCCTTCAGCCCATTATCTTTACTCTCTTCCTACCTTTATTTTATGGCTGATACCACCTACTTTTTATTTATGACATTTCTGTTTCCCTAAATATAGCAATGGAATTAGTTTCTTAATTGGCATATACCAGTTACACCAGTCATTTTTGGCTGTTCTGGGCAAGGCATACTGTAGGCTTTTTATTTTAAGAATTTTATTATCATTCAAATGGCTTTTGAGTCTGCTGTTTAGTTAGACAGAAAGATATGGGGTCAGATCATGTTATAATGCTACAAACCTATGTTCTTACCCAATTTTAGCAATTTTTCTTGAATAAGTCCTTCTTGGATTAATTTATGGTTAATTTCAAGAGTTCAAAAAGAATCAGTTTTTGATAATTTTTGCCAGTACATTCATTGCTTTAACGGAGAGGTGGATTTATGGAAATTATTAAGCTACCATTCCAGAAGTAAAATTTTAGTAAGTTAAATTATAAGAGAATATATCTGCAAAGATAATGCATTTTACTTAAGAATTTGTTGAGCAGCTAATATTTGCTGGGCACTGTGGTATAGGTACTGAAGATCCAAATGTGGGAAAGAAATCAAATTTGCTCTCAAAATGCTTATCATTCACAAAGAAAATAGACACATTCAAAGGGAGAAATGAGATGAGGGAGAGAATAAGACTTCTCTTTCAGGAATAAAGAAGGGAATAGTCTGCATGAAGGTATCACATACACAATTCCACTTACATTTTGGCCAAGGTAGAGAACAAGAACTGTAAGGACATTGCAAGAAGACTCATGTTTGAACTTTGCCTCCAATTCTGTATTTTTATTTCCAGTTGGAGAATAATAAAGGAACAAAACGACAATTATAGACCTGAAAATATCATAGATGAAATGAAAAATTTCAACAGTAGATTTAAGTCGACAAAAGAGAGAATCAGTGAATTTGAAAATAGGTCAATTGAGATTATCCAGTCTGAGAAACTAAAGTACAAAAGAATGAAGAAAGATGAAGAGTCATAAATACCTGGGGGACACCATAAAACACACCAAAC
The DNA here is from genome assembly GCA_963574575.1 of Galagoides demidoff. NCBI lineage: Eukaryota > Metazoa > Chordata > Mammalia > Primates > Galagidae > Galagoides > Galagoides demidoff. The sequence goes on from CAUYQV010040417.1 coordinate 5,245, forward strand.
TACAATAATGACAGTCCAGTAATGAGAGAAGAGAGAAAAGGGGATAGAAGGAATATTTGAAGAATAATGGTCAAGATTTCCCAATTTTGATAAAAAGGATTTGCACACATATTTAGGAATATTAAATATGAATAACTGAAAGAAATCTACACCTATACACATAAACAGTCAAAGCTGTTGAAAGACAAAGAATAAAGATAAAGAATCTTGAAGACAGGGAAAAATAACTCATGACAAACAAGCGATCCCGCCATACGGAGCAACGGAGGTAAGAAGGCAGTGAAAGTGTCATCCTTAAAGTGCTGAGAGAAAAAAAGGGTCAATCAAGAATTCCATATCTAGCAAACTATCCTTTTAGGATGAAGGATAAATCAGGTTATCCTTTGACTGAAAACTGAAAGAGTTTAGGGGTAGAAGACCTTCCCTACAAGACACATTAAAGAAAGTCTTACAGGCTGAAAGTAAGGATCACTTGATTGTAACTTGAATCTATATGAGTTTATAGTACTTTTTTTCATTTTCTGATTCAAAAGATGACTCCATACAGCAATACTTGTAAAATTCTATTGATGAGCTCATAATGTAGGTATACTTTTTTAATCTTCCAGGTTAATTGAGGGTACAAAGGATTAGTTTACAATGTTTGCATTTGTTAAGTAAAGTCCCTCTTATAATTGTGTCCTGCCTCCTAGAGGTGTGCCATAAACCCTAACATTGTGCCCATCAAGTGGGAGCATAGCCATCCTCCTTCCTCCTCACCTCTCCCTGCCCCCTTATTCCCCTGCCTCCCACTTTGAATTGATTTGAGTTTTACTCCTATGTGGGCATGTATTAGATCACCTACTGGCTTCATAATAGAACTGAGTACATTAGATACTTGCATCTCCATTCTCATGATACTTTACTAAAAAGAATGCGTTAGGATTCCATCCGAATTATTATATAGGATGTAAAGTCTCCATCTATTTATGACCAAGTAGTATTCCATGGTATAAATATAACACAGCTTGTTAATCCATTCCTGGGTTGTTGGGCATTTGGGTTGATTCTACGTTTTGGCAATTATAAATTGAGCTGTGATAAACAATTTAGTGCAAATGTCCTTATGATAAAATGATTTTTTTCTTCTAGGTAGATGCCTAGTTGTAGGATTGCAGAGTCAAATGGATGGTCTAGTTTGAGTTCTTTGAGGATTCTCCATACTTCCTTCCAAAAAGGTTGTATTAGTTTGCAGTCCCCCTGGCAGTGTAAAAGTGTTCCCTTCATTCCACATCCACCCCAACATCTGCAGCTTTGGGACTTTGTCATGAAGACCATTCTCATTGGGGTTAGGTGATATCTAAGGGTGTTTTTGGTTTGCATTTCTCTGATGATCAGGGAAGATGAGTATTTTTTCATATGTTTGTTAGCCATTCACCTGTCTTCATCAGAGAAAGGTCTGTTCATATCTCTTACACAGAGGTAGATGGGATTATTTACTCTTTTTTTGTTAATTTGAGTTCTCTGTATATTCTGGTTATCAACCCTTTCTCAGATTCATACCCCTCAAATATCTTTTTCCATTCTGAAGGTTGTCTTTTTGCTTTACTCATTGTGCTTTTAGCTGTGCAGAAGCTTTTCAGCTTAATTAGGTCCCGTTTATTTGTTTTTTGTTGTTATTGCAGTTGCCACTAAAGTCTCTGTCATAAAATCTTTCCCCAGTCCAACATCATCAAGAGTTTTTCCACACTTTCTTGTAAGATCATGTCTGAGACTTAAATCTTTCATTCATCCTGAGTCAATTTTTGTAAGTGGTAAAAGGTGTGGATCCAGTTTTAGTCTTTTACGTGTGGTTATCCAGTTCTCCCAGCACCATTTGTTGAGTAGGGATTCTTTTCCCCACGGTACACTTTTGTTAGGTTTATCAAAGATCAGATGGAAAATAGAGACTGGTTTCATTTCTTGGTTTTCTATTCTGTTCCATATGTCTATGTCTCTATTTTCCAATACCATGCTATTTTGACCACTGTGGACTTGTAATATAACCTAAACTATGGTAGAGTGATGCCTCCAAGATTTGCCTTGGCTGTACAGTTTTTTTTTTTTTCTGTTTCCATACAGAATGAAACACTATTTTTCCCAGTTCTTAAAAGTATGATGTTGGTATTTTTTTTGTTGTTGTTGCCATAAGAGTATTTTAATAAGAGTTGTTAATATGTACAATTTGTTGATTTTAAGTAAATAAGATCGTCCTTGATAATCTGAGTAGGGCTCTATCAGTTGAAAGACCTAAAGGCAAAACTCACGTTTCCCTGAGGAAGAAGAGATTCCGCCTAGGGATAGCAGTGCCAGCTTGGTTCTAGGTCTGTGGGAGGACCCTGACTAACACATGCCCAGTGTGGCACTCTCTCATCAGTGTCCTTGTCAGGCTGACCAAGGAATAACATCCTCCCCTCGGGCTGGGTAAAGGGTCCCTCAAAGCCAGGAGGGAGTGTCAGAATCTGAAGGTCCAGTCAGGCATGAAAGGGAGACAGGAGGGCCCTTTGCCCTACACCTGGGAGGAGATGCAGTTTGTGTCTCTCCCGATGGGTGTTGTCCAGTAGATAGTGTTCACCTAGCGGATGGGCGAATAGTGAACACTGATACATTTCTAAGTCTAGGCACAACCTGGTGAATTAATTTCTGGAAAAGAATGTACGCCTTAAAGTTTAATTAATCGTCACAGTTTAATAGTATCTCAGGGCATTTATTATGCATGTAAGACGAAGAACATAGATTTGTATATATTATGGAAATAGACTAGAGTTTTCATTCTGATAAGGAAATGTGAAAGCCCAGCTCATTCACCAGCATTGATAAGAGGGAGAGATGGGACATGTTTGTGCACGTCCTTTGGCTGTGTATAAGGAGGACTTTAATTTTCATAGTGCATATTTAAAACCTTAAAATGTGTATACTCGGTAACTCCATGCCTAAGAATTTATCTGAGGATGTGTAAAGGGATAATCTGTAAGAGATTTTATCTTAGGCTTGGCACCTGTGGCTCAAGCGGCTAAGGTGCCAGCCACATACACCTAACGTGGCAGGTTCGAATCCAGCCCGGGCCCACCAAACAACAATGATGGTTGCAACCAAGAATAGCCAGCGTTGTGGTGGGTGCCTGTGGTCCCAGCTATTTGAGAGGCTGAGACTCGCTTGAGCCCAGGAGTTGGAGGTTGCTGTGAGCTGTGATGCCACAGCACTCTATCCAGGGCAACAGCTTGAGGCTCTGTCTCAAATAAAAAAAAAATTGTGAAAAAGTAGAAGTCACTTAAATGTCCAACTAAATGACATTAGTTAACTATGGTACATGGTTTATATATGTGTGTGTATATATATATGTATATGTAACTATCACCCATTGAATTGTGTGCCAAGCCCTATTTGATAAGGATTTTACACATATTAACTCACTAAATTCTTGCAACAATCCTACAAGGTAGATTCTATCATCCTCTTTTTACTATGGCACAGAGTGGCAGGGAGAACCGTGCAAGGTCTCACAGTTTCAGAGCGATAGAACAAGGATTTCAACCTCAACTCTATGACTCTAGAGCCCATGCTCAGAGTCTATGCTGCACCATACTCTCAAGAAGTATGATCTCATTTAAAACATCCATTTGCCCATTTACATATATAAAAATCATAATAACAAAAATGGAAAATTCTACACTTTAATATTTGTGATCTACATTTTTTTTGCTCTTTGTATTTACTAAGTTTTCTATAATAAACCTCTACTATTTTGTAGTTCAAAAATAGGAATAATAAAAGTAATATTATTGTTTGATTGAGAACCGACCTCCTAATTCTCCTAGTCAGAGACTAGAGTCAGGTCCATGGAGATTGATATTCAGGGCAACTACTCAAGCCAATACATTCCAAAAGAATACAAACCTAGGTGGCACAGGAAGGACTCCCAAAGGGAGCATGTTTCAGGCCCCTACTTGCACACACATCCCTGAGCCAGTAAACCAACATGCGCTCTGCTAGGAACAAAGCTAACCAGAGAACATCTCCTGGACTTTCTTTCATCTAACTTCCAAACTTCAGTTTTCTCCACCCAGCAAAGTTTTATGACGATTAACACTGACTATGAATGTTAAGGCCACAATCCTTTGAAAACTCAGGAAATAAAATAAGTAATAAATGGGACAAGTTGGGACTTCACGGCACTCTCTATCCATAGGAATGCTTTGAATCTCCCGCAGACAATAAACTGACATGAGGCACAATTAGAAAGGTAAAGGTTAAAAACATAGGGACCCTTAGAGATGAGATCTGTGTAGCTTCATTTGACAAAGGAAGACCCTGAGGTGGCTCGGGGCCTGTGGCTCAAGCAGCTAAGGCACCAGCCACATACACCTGAACTGGTGGGTTTGAATCCAGCCCAGGCCCACTAAAACAACAATGACATCTACAATCAAAAAATAGCCGGACATTGTAGCAGGCACCTATCGTTCAGCTACTTGGGAGGCGGAAGCAGGAGAATTGCTTGAGCCCAGGATTTGGAGGTTGCTGTGAGCTATAATGCCACAGCACCCTATCCAGGGCGACAGCTTGAGGCTCTGTCTCAAAAAAAAGAAAAAAAAAAAGAAGACCCTGAGGCTCAGAGAAGTTAAATAATGTGCTCTCAGTCTGCCAAAGGCTAAGCCGAGGTGAAAAGACAAGTTTTAGTTCTTAGTTTAGTGAGCCATGTTGCTTTGGAGACTTGGACTCACCCGAAAAGAGGTAAGGAGGTATTGATATAAGAATAATAGCGGCTCAGCGCCTGTGGCTCAATCGGCTAGGGCGCCAGCCACGTACACCTAAGGTGGCGGGTTCGAATCCCCAGCCTGGGCCCGCCAAACAACAATGATGGCTGCAACCAAAAAATGGCTGGGCGTTGTGGCGGGCGCCTGTGGTCCCAGCTACTTGGGAGGCGGAGGCAG
>CAUYQV010040418.1:0-12812 GCA_963574575.1 Galagoides demidoff
AGCTGGCCTGGGATGGGTCCGAACCCATTAGCCCTCAAACCCTTGGCCTCCCAAAGCACTGGGGTTACAGGTGGGTTACAGGTATGAGCTACCACAACCAGATCTTCTGAAAACAACAGAAAGGCATCCATGGAGAGCTCAAGGAACATCAGCAAGATGGTGGACAGAGATTTCCGGTACTCGCCCCCTGGCAGAAACATCTATTTGAGGAACTATTCACACTACAAGAGCTAGGAACACCAGGGGAAGGATTGCAGCACCTGAGGGCAATTATAGAAACTTTTTTAAAATGCATCCAGGGGAACAATGATTTTATCTCCCATACCGAGTATCTTTCATGTCCATCTTCCATATTTAGAATGTTCTGAGCTATAAATTTCAGTTCTGAATTATAGTCCTCTTAGATTTAGTGGAGCAGTCCCACCTCTTAACAGCAATGGGCTTTATACAACCTTTTGCTGTTAATAAGATGCTGAAATCTCTCACATAGACTAGTATCCGCTTCCAGAAAACACAATTTTTATGACAAGACCTATTCATTACTCTGGTGAATCTTACTATTTTCCTGACTGTTTCAGATGGAAGCCTCAGATGGAAAGCAGGTCAACAGAAACAATCCCAAGAGCTTATGAGCCCAGGCGTGCTGACACAGAATCCATGGGAAACCGGCCGCTCCGAGCCTGCTGCTGCCCTCCCGTATTTTGGCAGAGCACTCAGGTAGAGCAGTGAATGTCAATACAGCTGTCGCCACTGCAGGAAATTGAGTGAGGTAATAGGCAGAAACAAGGGGTCCTTTAACATTCAGGGGCCACTTATACTCAGTCGATTTGCTCTCAAAAAAGGATGACAGCTTCATCTTTTCAACAAATGCTCCGGTCTAAATGGTAATGAAGGTTATCATTGCTAATGAATGTTGGCATCATAACTCCTCTGAGTTCTCTCTTCTTGATCTGCAGATATGCAGTTAAAAGGCTTTTCTAAATCCTAGGTCGTGTGGAGCAATTCTATCAGCGCCTCCAGAATGAAGCAAAGCAGCAGCACAGTTATGAGGAGAAATGCCTCATGAATAAACTCAAGTCTCCAGACTGAAGAACTCATCTGGCCGGACTCTAAAGGGGCTTTAACTAGTGCATCCACCACTCTCTATCCGTTTACTCCATTTAAAAATGAATAAGGATATTTTTCTAGGGTAATTTCCAGATGAATCCTGAAAAACAAAGCTAAGGGTCAGTATTGTTTTTCTCTTTCTTATCTTCTTCCAACAACCTCCCCTACTCGCTGTGGAAGGACTAATGTTGTGCCCTTCATTTGATGACCCACTTCTTTTCCCCAATTCATTCCATTTGGAATTGTTATAAGAAAGCAATTTCTTACCATTCACTCGAGGAAATTAGTTTTGGAGCAAAAGAGTTCTGAGGTCTAACCAGGCAGTCTGGGTTTCCCATTGTGACCTTCCAAGATAATGTCCAGAGAAGTCAGTCTCCTTCCTCTTATTTGTTTTTCTGTAAAAGCCAAGCTTTCTGACTCACTAGTTATGAAATTTCTCCTTGAATCTGTGATGCAAAAAAGCATGTGGTTCTTAACATGACACCTCCATCCACACAGTCATAACACATGCTGTTTCCAACATTTCCTGTACAGGAAAATGAGTCTGCCTTCTCCTAAATAGATTCTCTTCTCAAAGCCTTCAACATTCTAAACCAAGGAAGAAATAATATACTAGAATACCCCTATACCAAGACCCAAGTCTGGCACTTTGATTTTCTTCACCCTTTTCCCATTTTCAAACATACAAGTAAACTAGGATTATAACTTCAATCCTACCACCTAATCCTACCTGAGTTAGGGTCCTTAGGGAGATAATATGCAGAGAGGGCTTTTGGCCCCTTAGAGGGCTTTAGGCCCCTTCAGCAGCTTTATAATAAACCCGGGCACATGCAAGCTCTATGCTTGTGTATATGTGTGTGGCTGTGTTGACATATACGTAGGGTGTCCTGTATGGACACCTGTATTTAAATTCTGTATGATTAACCATCACCTAATTTGACTCTTTAAAAAATAGATATGAATTGGATTTTGTGTAAGGATTTATATTTGATATGATTTTGAAAGCACCACTAATTTAATCTTCTGATTAAACCTGACAAAAGCCAGCTATAGCCATTGGGGATTATACGTGGTATATCCTGTTTAACAGTCATGGTTTTGTTAATGACCTTCCTGCTAAGAAAACTTGTTTGTAAATATATAAGTAGGCCAACCAGGAGACCTACATAAGTGGATGTTTTCACAAAATTTCAGTCCCCAGAGCTATGTAACTGTCCATCTATAAACAAACGTAGCCCTTCAAGCAGTGACATTGTATCACAACTTTCCAGCTAGCACCTCGCAGAGCTGAATAATGTCATCCCACTGCTATAAGCACTTTGTCTACAAGCTTCTAAAACCAAGCTGGGTTTGAAAGGTACTTTTTTATGCATTGCATCAAAGCTCCTAGTAGTTTTTTTTTTTTTTAGTGCAATTGACTTGAAGGTTGTGCAAGCTCTTTGAGCAAATACACAAATAGTAGAAAATCATGTTGTTACCTTCAAGCACAGAGGATAATTTTAGCCTAAAGAAGTGATGCAGTCCAAAATAAAGAACAGGGCCAAAAATAGGCCTAAGAAATAAGACACGGAATATTGACTGGATGACATTTGGTTCTTTACTCAATAAGGTTTGAAGGACAACTGATCAACCCTCTATTTCATTTTGCTAGAATAAATACAACTTGTACATTCATTAAGGAAAATTACCATAACCATGTAACTTTAAGTTACAATTAAGTGATGTGTTATGTAGCTAACAGTTCATATGTATTTCACCCTTTATAAATTCTCAAGTCATTTATGCAGTATATGAACTTTCTGAAAACTATCACCTAGCATAAAATAAAAATGCCTAACTCTTCCCATGGTCTCTGACTAAGCAGCTGATTAACCAAGCTTCTCTTCATGTTCTGCTACCTGCAGCCTGGCTAAACGTATAACTACTAAACCCTAATCAGTGGTGTGCTCTCAGAAGTATAATGGGGATGTTTTTTTTTTTCTTTCATAGAGTTTTAGTAAGTATAAAATGAAATAAACAAATGAAGATCTCTGAATGAAACAATGGAATTATTTTTCATAATTATATGCCATGAATAAATCACATACAACTCTTCAAATATAAACCTATTATTCAATTCCATTATGTAAAGCAAATGTTAAATTTTGTCATAACCACTGGAGTGAAATAGATGCTTTCTGAATCTTCTACCTTAAGTTTTGCTCATCATAAGGAGAGGAGGAATGGATCTCGATACATTACTCTTATGTTTTTAAATATATTTGTACTTTTAAATTAAAAGATGTACAATATAAATTTTATGCAATTTATTTAATACCAACTAGATAAACACAAGCAGAAAGAAAGACAACTTAGGACTAGAAAGTCTATGCCTTTCAAATAAAAAGCAATACCTTGATTGTACCCCCTTCATCAGTTTACTTACTTTTTTTAAATATTGGATTTTTTCAGAAATAGTTCTTTTTATTTTTCAGGTTCATTGAGGGTACAAAGAATTAGGTTGCACTGATTGCATTTGTTAGGTAAAGTACCTCTTGTAATTGTGTCCCACCTCCAAGAGGTGTGCCATATGCCATGATCCACCCACCCACCCCCTTCCCCACTCCCTGTTCCCCTGTCCCCCACCTTGAATTGATTTCAGTTTTTCTCCTATGTGGGTACATATTACATCATCTACTGGCTTCATATTAGAATTGATTCTTGCTTCTCCATTCTTGTGAGATACTTTACTAAGAAGAATGTGTTCCAATTCTATCCAGATAAATACAAAAGATGTAAAGTCTCTATGCTTTTAATGGCTGAATAGTATTCCATGGCGTATATATACCACTGCTTCTTAATCCATTCCTGGGTTGGTGGACATTTAAGTTGTTTCCACATTTTGGCGATTATAAACTTATCCTTTTTTTTTTTAATAAAAACTTCCTATTTTTTATTTCATAGTACTACTTATCCTTTTAATCAATAGAAAAATCCTCCTAAATAAAAAATACATTTATCTCTCCCTCTGAGCACTGCTACTGTTCCTATTCTGGTTCAGTACGCCATCATACAAGTTGAACGCCTGCTCAACTATGTCAAGATAAGACAATCAACATTTCCTAAACTTTGCTCCCATCAGTCTTCCATCTACTCTAAAAGAATGTGTCAAGACTCTCTTCAGCGCACAGCACTGCAGAAGTTTGACTCAGGATTGTTTAAAATGATTAATCTTCAAATTATCAGATCATGTGTAAACCCATACAAGCAGTATTTTCTTTTTACTCATGTGTAAACCCATACAAGCAGTATTTCAAGATTAGGAAAATACTGAGACTTCATTAGGTATATTTAAAGGCCAGCAGAGCAACCATTTTTGTTATCATGACACGGAATATTATTTTCAAGTGTGATATCATCTATCATGAACACTAACCTGGTAAACGCTCCCTAACCATCAAAGTTAGATACTTGGTTCTTCTCCAGATCATCCCAGCCACTCTCCCTTTCCATATTTCAAGCACAAAGAAAAATTTACGTTTCCAACTGGGTGCTATCTTCTCTCTCACTGCAAGGTCTTTTACAAATGCTATTCCTTTACCTAGACACTCTTCGCCCAAAGACACTCATTAGTAAACTTCACTTTACACACCACTCATGTTTCTTAAAGTTATTCCTCTGGGAAGCCTCGTGTGGCTTTTGTAGATATAAGTGCCTGTTATATAAATTAGCATTGTATCTTATTTCCCCGAGAGAGCTGCGCCGGAACTATCATCATGATTAATTTCTTTCCCATTTTCCTATGAGCTTCATGAAAGCAGGACTGTGTCATTCTTGCTCACTTTCTTTTCCCACGAATATAACACCATATCTGGTATCTACTAGCAGCTCATGTATTTGTTGAATGAATTAAAAGTACAGAGCTCAATATCTACTTTATTTATGGATCTTTCTTTCCTGTCTTTTGAGCTCATCTCTATCTCCATCATATCACATTAATATTGACACCCCAAATTTTTGATTTTACTTTTTTTTTTTTGGTCATTAAAGGTATTATAGTTTTTAGCCTCTCTGTCAATGTGCTTTGTTATAAGCAATAAAAAATAATTTTTGGGTGGCGCTTGTGGCTCAAAGGAGTAGGGTGCTGGTCCCATTTGCTGGAGGTGACAGCCCCAGCCAAAAAAAAAAAAACGCAAAATAAATAAATAATAAATAAATAAAAATAAAATAATTTTTGATGTATTAAATATTTGGGGTGACTTAAAGAATCTCCAGCAATTAGTCATCAGGCCAACCACCCCAGGGAAATTCTCAAATTTGTATCACAGAACTGGTCTCATGAAGACCTCTTGACTACAACCTATGATACAGACATCCTGGAAAGCCTACAATGCCAGCCACCAGGTGCTCCGACCATCCCCTTACCACTGTTGCTTCTGGGAGGTGGCTGCAAAAGTTTTATTCCCTTGTCTTCACTAGAATGGATTTTGCGTGGTCCCTCCTTTATCTGGGGATATATATCTACTTACCAGAGCTGGATAACAGGTTATGCCCAGGTGCAAGAAGGGCCGAGAAGGGACGTGTTCTAGTGAGAGGTAGATGCAGTCTCATGATTTATAAGAAGCTTAAAATACTGGGGGAGAGGGGCAGCAGGAGGCAAAAAGAAGAAATGTTGAGATGTTACTTCAAGAGTTGGGGTGAAAGAATAGGGTAAAAACCATATCTTATTGTTCCAGCATATCACTCAAAGTATCCAGAACAATGTACCGCAAGATAATCAATATTCTCACACAGAAACAGAACTTGGGGGAAAAAAAATAACAAACTCATATCAAATAATGCCACAGAGAGGGGCTTTAAAAAATGCAAATGCTAGTTGGGGTGGAGCCTGTGGCTCAAAGGAGTAGGGTGCCGGCCCCATATGCCAGAGGTGGTAGGTTCAAACCCAGCCCCGGCCAAAAACTGCAAAAAAAAAAAAAATGCCAGTTGTAAGGAGAGTCCAAATATTATCACGGCCCCTATGCCTTTCTTATTTATGCCATACCATCTATGACATTTCAAAAATCTAAGCCTATTTAAATGTAGGATAAACTCTGTGAAGTAAATTCTTTCAGTAGCAAGCAGGTGTTTGACTGCCTGGCAACGTGGAATACTGATGTGATTAAGGGACTCTGTGAAGAACGTTGTAGACTTGCATAGTGTAAGAAAGAAGGCATCGTGTGGCTCGCAGAAGCCAGTCCTCCACAACAGATTTTCAAACAGCTGGTCAGCAGAACTACCCAGACGAATGTCAGGCAGACAGAAATTACAACATCAGGCTCATTTATCTCTGAAATGAAAGCCTTCCACCAATGAAAGAAAGATTGAAAACAAACTGTATAAGGACACACCACCTTTGATTAATAAGTCAATTGTTTTGTCTCTTTCTACTAGAGCAATTCTTTGAATTAGAAAATACTTAGTAGATTTTTAAAACGTCATTTCACAAAGCTAGGATTACTAAAGATGCCCTGAAGTGGTATGATTTATGTGAACAAGGAAAAAAGATTTCATTTTCTGCCAGAAATATTGAAGTACCCATATTTGAATGAGTTTCCTGCAGTAAGCTATAACCAGGCCAGACAAAGAGCAATTATATTACTAGCTTGCTTTTTACCTCTAAGCTTGGAAACAAAGTTTAATCTGCGCAGAAGCAATTTCAAAAAAAAGGAATAAAAGAGATTACTATGGCTTTTCTTTTCACACACAAATCTGTCCAATCCTAATATCTGGTATCTAGTAATCATTCAGAAAGAAGAAAGAAAGAAAAGTTTAAGAAGAAAATCCTCCCTGTCCAACAAGGTGACAAGAATTTACACACAGGTTTCATAGAACAAAAAACCGGAATCGTGTTAACTAAGACCCTTGAGAAATCTGTCAGTCCTTTCTTCCATAGCTTTTTAGAGATGATTAAGGTCCATGCCAAAAACAAAAAGATAAAACTTCTAAAATTTTTTCTTTAAAATGTCTGCAATAGAAAAACCCAGTATTACTCAGTAATATTTTCCTTAGTCCTGACCAAAACACTAAATTGGAAAACATTAAGGCATAAACAAATAAAAAATGTGACTTCTCATAGCTTTCATGTGCCTAACCTAAAAGATTCCTCTAAATAAAAAGTGGATACAAATCAATTTGTTTAGAAAGATGGCATTATTACAATGAAGATACTCCTCCATGCTGTGTGTGGCAGTACTAGGAGTCCCCTGGCATTCATTTTACTTTCTCCTTTTCTCATCCCTTGCTTGGAATTTAGAATCACTATTCTGAACCATGGAAAATAAGTTCCTTCTCTATGGAAGCGAAGAGGAAACCCAGAAAGAACCGACTTCTTTGTACTGCGTGCTGTGAACTTTCAGGGAAGTAGATGTCTCGCTGGTGTATGCCAGGATAATTACCAGTCTGTATTACTTACTGGCAAACATAATCCTTTACACACACAAGACAATACGTGTAACAGCTGCTGTTAGCATCCTACTAAATAGGCCTTCTCCACTTGTTTCTTTCTCTTTCTTTTTTTATTTTTTTTTTATTTTTTGCAGTTTTTGGCCGGGGCTGGGTTTGATCCCGCCACCTCTGGCATATGGGGCCGGTGCCCCACTCCTTTGAGCCACAGGTGCTGCCTTCCACTTGTTTCTTAATAAAAAAAATATCATAATTCTGTTCGAGAAACAAGTTTTCTAGACCTCAGGGGGAAAAAAAATAGTCAACTGTATTGATATTACTCCCATTACCCCCTGCCATATAATCACCTTCTCAGCCTTCTTTGCACAAATGTACCAAATAGTCCAGCCCTGAACATGAGGGTAGAGAAGATGCTAGGATGATTTTCCTTCCTGATGAAAGGACGATCCTGCTATCTAGTCAGTCTTTTCCTCATGCTTCTAATGCCCCTGGGATGCTTGAGATCGTGGCATCATCTTACAAGTGGAAACAAGATGCATCTGAAGAAAACAGCAAACAGGCAGGGACTAGGAGGAGGAAGGAGGTTGGGTCCCACCTCACGGAACTGTCCCACCAACCCCACGATCACTGATCTGCAGGCTTCTTGATTATGTGAAATAATAGGATACCTTACATGATTAAGTCACTATGGGTCAATTATTCAACTAAAGCAGAAAGCTGTCTCAACAGATGTATTCTAGTACATACATAGAAAAAATCTGGTACTAATATTTTTCTACATCAGAATAACAAATGGATTTGCCTTTATGTTTTGTAATGGTTGGATTTGTTTACAACAAATCTAAGTTACTTTGTAATAAAAAGTAATTTTATTAAAAAGAAAATATCACAGCATCTCTTTTATTTGTTTAAATATTACTGTTATGTTGCTTAAAAATTCTGTTTATATATCATATATGTATATAATATATTATATTATCCTTATAACTGAAAAGAAGTCTATTTAAATGTTTTCTCTAATAGGCACTGTATCGTAATCTCATGATCACTTTTTAAATCAATAAATATTTTATGAAGTCATTGTATTTTACATTTTAATACCTAATTAAAACTTTTAATACCTAAAAGTTTTAAGATAAAATTCATTTTACAGAGAGGATATGTGGTCTATCTACTAAAAAATATACACATTAACAAAAAGGAGCTTACAAGATTCAAGCCAGAGAAGTAAAGAATCAGGAAATCTAAGTTAATGACACAAAGAGCTTTAGAAGCATCCGAAGTGTAGGATATCACCCTATAAAAGGAAGATGAAACTGTGGTATTGAAGTGTGATTAGGGCGAGGCAGGAAGAAGGATAGACCCAGGAATGGGAAACGGAGCAGATGAACAGCTGTTCTTCATTATAAGTATTTAATCTAAACCAGAGATAGACAACTAGTCAAAACCAGCTAAAGTACTGGGAAGAATAAGAGCCAAAACCATCTATCTATAAGATTAAATTGTGTATTAGAATACAGAAGAGGTACTGGCAGGTGCTAAGAAACAGAAATGAGCCAACCCAAGGGAAGAGGAGGCTAAGCCCAGAATAGGAAGGAATCACACAACTCGGGCCCACTGAACACACTCACACCCGTGCATCTTATTATGCCTCAAGAAACTGGAAGGACCTTTTTAGTTAAGCTCAATTTTTACTTAACTTATGTTAACATGTACAGTATACAAAATCTAAAAATATACAAAATGGTGGAAAGCAAAATATAAATCCTCCTCCCAATGTATAACATAACCACCTAGGTTTTTTTTTTCTCAGCAGCAAGAACTATTACACACAGTTTCTTGTGTGTATTAGGATGTGATGAGGGGGGAAAACTAAAAATGTTTTAATTGAATTTGAGAGTAAGATTTAAATGAATTAAAAACCATTTGTTGCTCATGGATTGGACAATAATATTTTTTTTTAATTTTTTTATTGAATGATAACTATGTACACATTAATACACTTCTGGGGTACAGTGTGGGGTTTTCACATGCAATCTGAAATACTTCCATCAAACTGATCAAGATTGGACAATAATATTAAGATGACAATACCAACAAACTGATTCACACATTCAATATAATCCCTTTCAAATCTCTGCTGCCTTTTTTTTATTTTTGCAAAAATTGACAAGCTGATTCTAATATTCATGTGGAATTGCAAAAGAATACAGAATAGCCGAACAATCTTGAAAATAACCAACAAAGTTGGTGAACTCACACTTGTTGATTTCAAGATTTACCACAAAGCTACTTTAACCAAAAGTATGCAGATAATTTAAGACATACAGATCAATGAAATCAAATTGGGAGTCTAAGTCAAACCCCTACACTATATTCAAATGATTTTCAAAGATGTTAAGGCTGTTCAAACAGGTCTGAGGGATATTTTTGGAGTAATAAAAGTATTCAAAAATGCACACTTCTACAGCATGACTAAAATTCACTAATTGGACAGTTAAAATGGTTGACTATTTTGGTACAATATTAACATTGTACCTAAATAGAAGATTTAAAAAAAAACAATAAGCATTTGTTTATATTTAAGTATTAGTTATGAAATTATGTCTTAGTCTTATGTTTCACTTTTTACTTCAGTGCTTATTTAATGATACTATTTACATTCACCTAAAATAAGAAAAATCTATTTTTATACTGACAGGGAGAAAAGATCATTTGATAGAAAATTGAGGTCACTTAGGTAAAATACTTTAGGATTAAAGTCTAACTACTTTACCATGAAATTAAAACAACTTTTAGTATTCAATATTAGGTACCTGAACTGGTAAAAGATTTAGTAAAGTTAGGTAAGAAACCCAAAGTTATAAAGCAGTAGAAAAATAGAGTCCCAGATTCCGTACATGCAGACATTCTCAATTTGGCTTCCCAATGAGGGTAGGGCAAAGATAACCCATGAACTTGCCAAAGAGATTGGCCAGGAGCTAGTCCAGGAAGCAGCATTTTCGTTATAAGATATTCTCTCAGAGATTTCATGAGAATGGTTCCACCTATAGATTCTAAGAATAGTAACCACATTGGGTTACCTACCTTTCTAGGTACCAGACTTTACCTTTACTAGATTTTAGTAAAAATTTTGTTTAAAATTATAGTCCTGTTTTCCTTATTCTCTGGAGAGACCTTGATGGAAGGTTCTAGGTTTAGGTCATGGTGCTAATGAAAAGACAGTGACCACTTCTTCTCCCTTCCCTCTACCACTTCCATTCCCCAAGCTCACAACCAAGACAAGCTCAAGGGAGCCCAGTGGGCTGGTATTGAAGGGAGTGATAAACACAGGCAAAATTCAGGGGGAAGACAATTCTGGTGAGTCTCTGGAAGGTACAGGTAATACCTCATACAGGGTATTTCAAAAGAAGTGTGAGGAGCCAGTGCTCAAGTGATCAGGAAAGTGGTTACAGACACGTCATCCCCCAGAGATAGTCCCAGTTGTGCTTGGGAAATATAAAAGTGAATTACAAGGATGGCATCATTTGTTTTGTGGGGAACCAACATTTGTTGAATTGAAGACATTTGCCTCTGACTCTTAGAAATTGTACTGCTGTTGACAGAAACAAGTTAGTCTTTACCTAAAATTTAAACAGCTTGTGAATTTCTTTTCATAATCTAATCCTTAGGAAAAGCAAATTACTGTTCAAGAAACAATTTGCCTCCAAATTGAAAAGTGAAGCATGTGTATTAGTGAGCACCTGTTCTAGAAGCAGCGTGTATCTACTTGACCCAATTTTGTTCTGTATGACAGCCTGAAATGCAACAAGAAGCCCAGAGCAAAAATAACCAGGAATCTCAGTTTGCAGTCTCACTTGGAAATGAATAGCAGCTAATCCTCTAAGTTTCAGCTATTTTCCCTTTTTTATCTAGGAGGAGCAGTAGTAATATAATCAAACAGACACCAAATACTAAAAAATAAAAAATAAAAGGACAACTGCCAAAACAACCTTGAGTAAAAAGAACCAAGCTAGAGGCATCACACTACCTGATTTCAAAATGTAACAAAAAGCAACAGTGATCAAAGTAGCATGGTCTTGACATAAAATCAGGCACATAGACCAACAGGACAGAATAGAAAACTGGAAATAAATCAACACATTTATGGTCAATTGATTTCCATTAAAGATGCCAAAAACAGACTTGGCGCCTGTGGTTCAAATGGCTAAGGCGCCAGCCATATACACCTCAGGTGGCAGGTTTGAATCCAGCCTGGGCCGGCCAAACAACAATGACAGCTGCAACCCAAAAAAAAAAAAAAAAAAAAAAATAGCCAGACGTTGTGGTGGGCACCAGTTATCCCAGCTACTTGAGAGATGGAGGCAGGAGACTCGCTTGAACCCAGGAGTTGGAGGTTGCTGTGAGCTGTGATGCCACGGCATTCTACCTAGGGGGACAGCTTGAGGCTCTGTCTCAAAAAAATAAATAAATAAATAAAGATGCCAAGAACACACAATAAGAAAAAGAAAGTTTTTTTAGTAAATGGTACTGGGAAAGCTGGATAGCCACAGACAGAAGGATAAAATTAAAATTAGACCATATTTCACACGTAAAAATCAACTCAAAGTGGATTAAAGACTTAAACAGGAGGCACCTATGGTTCAAAGGATTAGGGTACAGGCCCCATATACTGGAGGTGGGGGGTTCAAACCTAGCTGCAGCCAAAAACTGCAAAAAAAAAAAAAAAGAGACTTAAACATAAGACCTTAAACTGTAACACAGCTAGAAGAAGACATAGGAAGACGTTCTATGACATTGGTCTAGAAAATGATTTTTGAAATATATCCCCAAAAGCAAAAGCAACAAAAAAATAAAATGAATGGAATTGCATCAAACTAAAAATCTTTTGCACAGAACAAGAAACAACCAAAAGAATGAAGAGACAACATATAGGATGGGAGAAAATATTTACAAACCACAAATTCGAAAAGGGGTTCAGAGCCAAACTATATAATGAACCCACACATACTTAATAGCAAAAAAAAAAAAAAAACAGCCTAATTTTAAAATGGACAAAGAATTTGAGTAGATATTTCTCAAAAGAAGAATGGTCACTGGCATATGAAAAGATCAGCACTACTAATAATCAGACAAATGCAAATTAAAACCACAATGAGCTATCACCTCACACCTGTTAGAGTGACTTTTATCAAAAAAATAAAAGATAAGTGTCGATGAGGATAGGGAGAAAAGGGAAACCTTGCACACTGTTGGTGGGTTGTATATTAGTGTGGTCACTA
>CAUYQV010040421.1:0-13135 GCA_963574575.1 Galagoides demidoff
CTGCACATCTTGTTTCCAGGCAGACAACCACTGCCACTGTCTGGAGCACCAATGTCCAGGGGAGATCCTTCCCCCCAGTACTAACAAACCATTTCCCCTTTCTCATCCTCAGGACCCTAAGCAGTGCTGCCAAGCCATTAAGAATAAAGCATCTATGCGTACTCAATAATGTAATGCTCTCTAGCGCATTTCAGGAATGGACCTGACAGTTACTTCCACAAAAGCTTTTTTGCCACTTAAAAATTAAGCTTGGAGGTTACTTTTTATTTTGTAGAGTCTCACTTTGTCACCCTTGGTAGAGTGCTGTGGCTTCACAGCTCATAGCAACCTCCAACTCCTAGGCTTAGGCGATTCTCTTGCCTCAGCCTCCTGAGTAGCTGGGACTACAGGTACCCACCACAATGCCTGGCTATTTTTGTGTTGCAATTTCGCCAGGGCTGGGTTTGAACCCACCACCTTCGGTATATGGGGCCAGCGCCCTACCCACTGAGCCACAGGCGCCACCCCGGGGGTCACTTTCTTCTTTGCCCCACTTCAGAGTACAGATATTTTTACAAACATTAACTGAATCATGATACACAAGGATAATTCTCTTGGGCCAACAATGATTTAAGAGTGGGAGCCCAGAGACGTCAATTTCAAGAGCTGTCCCCTCTCCCCAATCCAGGTACCCACATGACCACTTTAGCATCAAAGTCCTTGGGTTCTAGAACTTACTCAGACCACAGTGACACATACTCCACAAAGGAAATCTATCCTACGTATGGCAGCCAGCAGATGACATTATGTTTTCTTTTTCTTTATTTATATTTTTAGTGATCTGTTATTAGTAAATTAATCCCTGAATTTAAACTAAATGTAATACTCTTTTAGTTGAGTTTCTCTTATTTCTATTCTTTTTCTTTTTAGACGTAGTCTCACTCTGTTGCCCTGGGTAGAGTGCCATGGTATCATAGCTCACAGCAACCTCAAACTTCTGGGTTCCAGCGATCCTCTAGCCTCAGCCTCCCAAGTAGCTGGGACTCCAGGCACCACCATGCCCAGCTAGTTTTTCTGTTTTTAGTAGAGACAGAGTTTTGTTCTTCCTTCAGGTCTCAAACTCCTAAGCTCAAGCAATCTATCCATCTCAGCCTCACAAAGTGCTAGGGATTACGGGTGTGAGCCACTGTGCCTCGCCAAATTTCTCCTATTTTCTTTATTGCAGTTTTTGGCCGGGGCTGGGTTTGAACCTGCCACCTCTGGCATATGGGGCCGGTGCCCTACTCCTCTGAGCCACAGGCGCTGCCCTCTCCAATTTTTTTTGAGTCTATTTCCTATGAGGAGAGAAGACAACTTACGTGCCTTTTAATTGCAACCCCCTCATTCCCCTCACTCCCAATTCTCTGCAATCAAGGTAAATAGTCTAACTTCTCACACAGATCCTCGATTCAGATCTTTGGGGTTTTCAACTCTAAATTCCTTGGAAGGTCAGAAATTATCAATTTTGAAATTTCTCGTAACAAAATTACTCCTTAAAGAGCGTAATAAAGACTTTCAATACCAACGAAGATTTAACACTGTAAGATAAAGACTGTAAAAGTCTACATGGACACCAGTGTACCCATGTTAGCCATCCCGAAGCCTACAATGTTTCACTAACTATCAGACTGAAAGGCAGCAAGACCTTTAACATGGTCATGGGTCAGCGGTCCCACCTGAAAGTCAGATGGTCCACCCAAGCCATTCTCCCACTATTAGCCCCAAGCCTCAACCCACAGCTGAATCACAAAGGCTCTGAGCTTTCACAAAATTCCAAGATGACAACAATTTGGGGAAATTCAGCAAAACTAATTAAAAATTCCATTGCAATATTCCAGCAACAAAATCCAACCCTATGATCTTTTTTTTTTTTTTAAGATAGAATCTCATTTTGTTGCCCTCAGTAGTGCTGTGGTATCATAGCTCACAGCAACCTCAAACTCTTGGGCTCAAGCAATTATCTTGCCTCAGCCTCCCAAATAGCTGGGACTACAGGTACCCACCACAACACCTGGCTATTTTTAGAGACTAGGTTTCACTCTGGCTCAGGCTGGTCTCGAACCTGTGAGCTCAGGAAATACACCTGCCTTGGCCTCCCAGAGTGCTAGGATTATTAGATCTGAGCCACCTCACCCAGCCAATTTTTCCATTTTTAGTAGAGACAGGGTCTTGCTTTTGCTCAGGCTGGTCTCGAACTCCTGAGCTCAGGTAATCTACCTGCCTCAGCCTCCCAGAGTGTTAGGATTACAGGCATGAGCCACTGTGCCCGGCCCCAACCCTACAGTCTTGTAAGAACAGTCAGCTTTTTATTTTAGCCCAGATAATTTGATACCATGTATTATCTAAAATATCCAGAGTATTTCTCTTGCCTTTGTCTTCCTTATCATATTCTCATCTTCCTTCACTTAATCAACTCCTACCCATCTCTCAAGAGCCTCTGTACATCCTGTCCTATTCCTTCCTTGAATACTTTTTCTAACTGGTTCCCCATTCTCTGAAGTCTTACAAAGTGTGCCCCTACCTGTTGGCTGTGCATGTGTACACAAATGTGCAGACACATAGTTTGGGTTGTTAACTGCTTTATACGTGTGTAGGCTACATTCTTATGCCAGCTAGTCTCTGAGCTTTTCATCTTAGAGAACATTGCTGGACATATTGCTGAACTCCCAGTAGAACACCTAATTCTATTTTTCCTTTTTGAGATAGTGTCTTATTTTGTTGTCCTCGGTAGAGTGCCATAGGTCACAGTAACCTTAAACTCTTGAGCTCAAGAGATCCTCGTGCCTCAGCCTCCCAAGTAGCTGGGACTACAGGAGCCCACCATAATGCCTGGCTATGTTTAGAAAGGGGGGGGTCTCGATCTTGCTCAGGCTGGTTTTGAACCTGTGAGCTCAGGGAATCCACCTGCCTCGGCCTCCCAGAGTGCTAGGATTACAGGTGTGAGTCACCACACCTGGCCTGAACACTTAGTTCTAAACAGAAATGTTAATAACAACTTCACTACTATGTTTTTCCACTCTATTTTACTTTAAGCATTGTGTTAAAAATGGATGTGCTGGCCAGGTACAGTGGCTCTGAAAGGCCAAGGTAGGCTGATCACTTGAGCTCATGAATTTGAGACCAGCCTGTGCTGGAGTGAGACCCCGTCTCTAAAAACTGTTGGGCGTTGTGGCAGGCAGTGGTAGGCCTAGCTACTTGGGAAGCTGAGACAAGAAGATGGCGTAAGCCCAAAGGTCTGAGGTCTCTGTGAGCTATAACACTATGGCACTCTGTGGGGGGGTGACAGAGTGAGACTGTCTCAAAAAAAAAGAAAAAAAAAGATGGGCTTTTCCTGGCATCACACCACTAAGAGTGGGAAGGCAGTCTGGACTCATAGCAAGAAAAGGGGAGCAGGAAGACAGCCTTGGATTAAAATACGTTCTGTACGAACTTCTAATAGGCATAGTTCCTTTGGATAACAGGACAGACCATTCAATCAATTTTGATTACAAAGACTCTCACTAGACAATATACTGTGCTTATCTAAGTTTTTTGTTTGTTTCAACTTAACTTTCTAAGAGTCTATATAACTTGTATGATGCCAATGTGAACAAGAGACAAGTTGCCAGAGCACCAGCTTTGATAAAATAGACTCAATAGTCAGATGTAATGGGAATAGCCAGCCCAAGAAGTCACCTCTAGCCTAGAATGCCTACTACTTAGTCAGCAGGGCCAAGGTTCCCCCATAACCTTCGCTCCAGTGTTAACAGTCTTTATGACATACATACACATTATCGTTACATGGCAATCTCAGGGATTTATTTCCCTGTTTTTTGAAGGTTTGAAAGTTAGAGTTTTTATGATTCCAGTTAAAAATTTGAACTGATCCTTGCCAAGGTAAATATCACACATGCTGTTTTCAAGACACAGGATTAAAATCAGTATTTCTAATGTTGTCTGATAGAGACAGAATCATAAATTGTGCCTTCCCTGCTTCCCACAAGGAGGAAAATTCCTCCAGCCCATATGAAGTTTCCTCCAATGTGAATCACCACCAAAAGAGGAAAACCCAAAGGCCTCCTTGGTCTCAAAGACTATCAGAAGAGAGGTGTGACAGAACAAGATGGCAGCATCTACAAAAGGTGGGAGCAACTAGACCTGGTTGAGTCATTTACAGGCAGAAATCTGACCCGGGGCCTGTAGACCCCGGCTAGACAGTTCAATAAAGATGCTCGAGAGTTTCAGCAGGTGGATAGGGCGCTCCTCCTTCCGCACAACACCGAGAGCAAGCTCCTGGCAAAGTGGCAAGGCCCATACGGAGAAGTCTGGAGAATCGGTCCATTCGATGACGACGTCCTGTGCCCAGATAGACAAGAAAGAGAAAAGGAGTCATCATGTCAACTGATTGAAAGCCTCATGGGCACAGGAAGTGGTCTCGATCACTTGGATGAAAGAGGTCCCGAGAGATGGCAGGCCCCACGGACGTGCCCCCGCGCTCTCAGAAGATGACTCTGGAGAGACCTCCTCCTTGTTGGGGAGAACGTCGATAGTAGCCCACCATGTCCAGAAAGGACCCAGATGCAAAGCTGAGACAAGATCCTGGGGATCCCAAGATGACCCCAGCTGGCAAAATGAAAAGGACAAAGAAAAAGAAAGAAGCAGCAACAGAAACCCCACAGGGAAACCACTTAAAGGGGGGTACAAAAGATAGGATTCAGTGTTGAAAGGCAAGTTGCTGTCAAGATTAGAGTTTTTCACTTTAACCAATGATCTGTATTCAGAACACCCTGGCCCAGGCGATCACTGTTCTTTATTATAGGTGTCGCAGAAGGACACACACCTCTCACTGCAGCCATCTCCACCATCACCACAAACCTTTGTATTCTATCTTCTCATGCTCGGAGAAGCTCCAGCTCACAGTCAGTGATCTCATTGCCAATATACAACTCTGTCCAAGGCCATCTGTGCTCTCTGCCCCCAAATAGTCCTCTGTAGCTGGAACTCCATCACTTAAACCACACACCATCTTAGCAACACATTGAAAAAGGGATGTGAATTTCTCCAGCACATTTTTGCAAGGAGAAAAGCCTTTCTCACATGCATACAAAAACAACTATTAACCTTTATTTCTAAAAAGAAGATAAGGAAAAACTCAGTCTTTCAAATCCCTGAAGCATCAATTCCAGGGCTTTATCTTCCTATCTACTAAGAGATTCTACTGAAGATTAAAGGTTCAGACAATTCTTAAATACACTCAAAATTACCATGTAACTTATGATTCATTAGGCTTTCTATACTCCTTCCTAGTCTCTGGGTTCTATGGAGTTAAATAAGTCAATTCCAAAGAAAGGGGGTTAGTGGCACCTGCTTGTCCCACTGCGTATGTCCTGATGAAGCTGATTATCTGAACCTGTCCCCAGACTCCTTCAGTTTTTACTTTACTAGAGAATTGACTCCCCTTATTTCAAAACTGAGATAGTCCTTTGTCAGAAAAGCTGGGGCAGAAATTCTTAAAATATGATGGAAAGGCCACACTGTTTTAAAAATGCAGATTCCGAGACCCACACCCCCAAATTTTCTGAATCGAGTGATGCAAGCTCCTCAGATGAGAACCTCCACCCTCAGGTTCTCCTTTCAATGAGAACCATGTAGTTTATTCACACTTACACTCTTCCAGATTGGTATTAAGTTTGAGCCTTCAAAAAAGTTCAACCACGAATATCTCGTTCCTGTAGCCTTAATCTCACCAATTTCACACCTAAGATCCTGGTTTAGCTGTGCCCCACACGAAGGGGGCCTGACAGAATAATTAAACTTCTTGGAAGCATATATGAGAACACCCAGAGAGATGGTGTTCATTATAGCAGAATTTTAAAAAATTGAGTGGTAACTGAAAACATGTGCGAAAACAATTATAGTGCGAACAACTAAGAAACATCCATAGACGACTGTGTGTTTTGTTTTGTGTGTGTATGTTTTTTTTTTGTCTTTGTTAGCAGAGGCTGACATTTTATTTGGGATTCTGAAGCAACATTCTACATGCTTCCGAACCTTAAAAGGTGACACAGTCTGCTGCTCCTCCTAGCAAATTATTGATACCCAGGGGAAAGGTAGAGATATCACAAGTTCAAACTGATTGCTTTTCATACTTGAGGTTACCTTAGAGAAAACTCTTTCTTACAATATCAGTTCTGTAATGACAATGTTACAGGCAGGACCCAACCCTCTGAGGACAGATCATGCTGCAATTCAGCAGGTGTGAAGGGAGAAAAGTAATGGCTTTATCTGCAGTCTTACTCTGAGATAATAAAGCTTGAAGGTCAGCGTTCTCGCCCGTGTATCCATGTGAAAGACATTTAGAATCTGAAAACCGCTCTCACATCGTACCCCTGACTTTTGAGAAGGAAGAAAGCAGAGTGAACATACCAATGGCGGGCCCTCCTTGCCTCTTCTCTTCTAAGATAGCTGCCAGATCTCTGTGCGCGGACTTAGGATGCTGGCTGGCCGGTGGCTGTTCCAACTCCGGACTTTTCACTTTTAAAAGCTGATTTGCCTTCTTGATCTTCTGGCTGTACTGCCGAGCCATCATAAAAACCCTGCTTTTCGTCTTATCTGCAGCCTCCGTCCCCAGGTCAGGGTTTTCTGGGTCTGTTTGGGACAGACTGCTGTCAGCCAAGTCATAAGGATTGTCCACAGCAGGCATCTCACTGGCCACGGAAAGCCGGTTAAGACTCACAAAGGAGCCTTCTCTAGAAATCAGGTCTTCTTCGAATGGGTAGTTGACCCGGCTCGCTCTGACGGCCCTGCTCTTCCCTGGTGTGGGGAAAACCTGGCTTTCGGGCAGTGACAGCGCAGATGCGGAGTGAGCCGTGTGCCGGCCCAGCTGCGGGGACCTCTCGGCGTGCAGCCCAGCTGGCACATCATCCTGGCTTACAGGAAATGCGGCGAGGAGACGGTCTCTAGCCTTGTCTTCATTTTTCTTGATGTAATTTTCCAGGTCATTCCAGATTTCATCTACTTCCTCAGACAGTTTATCAGATATAGGCTTATCAGTGGCAGACAGGTCACAGCTGGAGGAGGTGTGTAGCAGGCTCAGATAATCCTCATCAGAGGTGCCTTGCCGGGAAGGCGGCTCCTCACTGAACTGGAGGCTGTCCTGGGAAACGAAGGGCCTCAGACTGTCGCAGCACACAAAGTCGGCTTCCAGACCCAGAAAGGTGCTCCTCTTTGGACGCTTTAAGCTGCCACACTGGAAATCCAGCGGTGGTGGCTCTGGGAGCCCTATAGTGTCGTAGATGTTTTCCTCAACCACCTGGAGTTCGTGTGTGCTTTGGCTGGACGCCTCCCGACCCATGAGAACTCCGTCTTTCTGGGCGAGAAGAAAGCTCTTAGGGTGGCCAGCTTGCCTCTTTGAGAAGGCTAGCTCTGGAGTGCTCTTGGGGCGAATGGAGTCCCTCGCGGATCTGGGGGGCATGGATTCAGCTTCTTCTCGTTTAGCCACCATTAGTTTTAAGTCCTCATAACTTATGTTATCATAGACATGGTCTATGTCATCAACAGTTAACTCTGTAGATGACCCAAAGGGTGTCATCCCCTCCTGTTCTTCCGTCTTGGGGCCGTTCTGCAGCTCCCTCCGGGGGGTGAACTGAGAGCCATCACTGTCCCTAATCCTTACTTCAGGAGGGCATGTGTTGCTCTCACCAGCACTGCTGGCCCGCCTGACAATCCTGTGACCAGAGCTGGGTATCTCCGTGGACTCGATCTGTCCCATATGCCAGCTGCAAGGACGGCTGGATGTGCTTTCTTCACGTAGCCTGGCAGAGTTCAAATCTGAGGAGGAGAAGGACGGCACGAGCATCTGATAATCATCTTCATCATCCTCGTCCTCCTGTGCGGGTCGGCGGCTGGGAAACAAGGCTTGTCTGATCTGGTGATCTGTCCAGATGTTTCTGGTGGTTCCATTCCCTCGATACATGCCGATTGTGGCAGAGCTGCTCGGCTGACTGTTCCTCTGGGTAGGAGATGGCCGTGCTGAAGTCAGCTGGGGAGATCCTTCCTCTCTAGAAACCTGAGGAAGACAGAAACATCAACTGAATCACAGGACCATAAGGCGGGAACATCACTTAGGAATTTCTCAGTGTGTTCACACAGCACCTCTGCCACTGACTGTGATATCCTTAAAGAACATGATCAGGAGAAAGTGTGGGTTTTAATTGAGTTGAAAAGCACTTCAAGTTTTGTAGAAGGGCGGAAAGGACAGGAATTAATTTTTACTTAGAGATTAGGCTGGGCAGTATATAGACATTCTGTAAACTTAATATTCACAATCACTCTATGAATTAGATATGACTGTACTAGTGTCACAGTAAGGAAATTCAGGCTGTTAAAGATTCAGTAAATTGCTCTACTTACTAATAAGGCTAAGCCTCAAACTTAAGGTCTGACCCCTAAACCCTTGACCTCCCAAAGCAGGATATCAGCTAAATACAGAAAACTTAGATATTTCAAATAAATGTGATCCTTAATTGGCAAATATAGCAGTTTTGCGGGGGCCAGGTTTGAACCTGCCAGCTTCAGTATATCGGGCCGGTGCCCTAATCACTGAGCCACAGGCACTGCATTAATTGGCAAATATTGATTGCATATAAATGAATATAAACATGCATATGTATATATGAATACATATATATTCCTTTATACAGTAAATATGTATATTTTCTGTATGTGATCAGATTTATATTTGAGACTTTCTAAGGAGTCTTAGACTCAGGGCTTGACTCTTAGGAGTCTTTTTTTTTTTTTTTAAGACAGAGTTTCACTTGTCACCCTGAGTAGAGTGCTATGGTGTTATAGCTCACAGCAACCTCAAACTCCTTGGCTCAAGTGAATCTCCTGCCTCAGCCTCCTGAGTATCCATGCCCTGCTAATTTTTGTATTTTTAGTGGAGATGGGGGCTCACTCTTGCAGGTTGGTCTTGAACTCCTGAACTCAAATAGTCCACCTGCCTCAGCCTCCCAGAGTGCTGGGATTACAGGTGTGAGCCACTGCACCTGGAGGACTCTTAGGAGTGTTAACATGGTTTCTGGTATCCAGAAGCTCTTGCAAGGATTTCCCTTTAATCTGCAAATCCCACCTTGAACCTGGCCCGCATTACATTTGTTTACTTAGGTTCTAGGCCAAGAGCCTTTACTATAGGAATGTAATTTAATCCACTGTTGAGCTAATGATATTTTTACTATCTTTCAAAATACATTTAATTAACATTTAGTTTCTTGTTAGGAAGTAAAATATAAGTGAATGTTAATGATTTGTAATCAAAGAAAACAAGGGGGTCTTTTATAGCTCCTTGATAGAGCTCGGTGGTGCAGATAGGAGCTGATCACCCTCTGATACTACACTGTAGGTAAGAGGATTAGTTTCAAAGAGTTAAGATCTGTTCAAGCTAGTTAATACCAGATACATATTTTCTTATCAAAACCCTATAGTTACCTATTAGAAATGTCAAAGTAGGAAGAATTTTTCATCACCTGTCAATGAAACTGGGATATCTCTTAGGGAGGGATGAGAGGAGTAGAGAAGAATAAGATTTTATTCTAAATGTTATTTTTCTATTAAAACATTAAAACTTGAAATTCAATTAGTAATTTTTCTTCACACATACATGTACGCATAATATTTACATATATCATTTATTGTTTATATATATATATACACAAACACACACACACACACATTTAGTATCTCTTCCTTTTCACCTTACTTAGCCTGCACTGGTATAATGTTAAAAAAATTTAGGTACCCAGTAACTACTTTTTATAAAGTATTGATAAAACAAGTTAATATTACCTAGTTAAGTCATGATTCTACACTTTTTTTGGTGAGGGGGAGACAGAAGCTCACTATGTTGCCCTCGGTGGAGTGCCATGGCGTCATCACTCACAGCAACCTCAAACTCTTGGGCTCAAGTGATCCTCTTGCCTCAGCCTCCTGAGTACCTGAGACTACAGTCACCTGCCACAACACTCTGCTATTTTTAGAGATGGGGCCTTGCTCTTAGTAAGGCTGGTCTCAAACCTGTAAGCTCACATGATCCGCCTGCCTCAGCCTCCCAGAGTGTAGGATGACAGGTGTGAACCACGGTGCCTGGCCTGAGATCTTTTCATCTCAGAAAATTCATAAGGTTTTATAAAATTAGGAAAATGTAATTTTTAATTTTGAAGTATATCTTTAAGGCAATCACACTCGAAGATAGTAGTTCTTTGGAAGTTGAAAAATTCACATCAAATAGATCAAGAGAACTGAAGAAGGTTTTAGATTAAGAAATAATCAGCATGTGATTTGGCACCACACACAAACATGTAATTAGGATGCCCTAATTTTACCAGAGCCAAGTCAACTTTCTCTGTTTTTGCACATTCTCAGCATTATGGCTATTTAATAATATAGCAGGTATCATTTATGGAACACTTGCTTTGTGCCAAAGACCACACTAAGCACTTTAAAACTTATACATACATTTAATCTTTACAACAATTCTATAAATTAAGAGACTAAGTCTTAGTAAGGTTAAGCAATTTGCCTACAGTTGCAGTTTATAAATGGCAGTAACGGATCTGAATTCATGTCTTACAGCTTACATATGTAAGCTCCTGTCACTGCACACATATACACAAACGCAGCCTCAGAATATATATTCTGTTAAGCTGTGATTAAGGAGTATTTCCTATTATAAACTCTCCAACCACAAGTGACTCATTTCAGTACACGACTGTCAGGGATGGAACTCTGGTGTTTTTGCTCTCTTTTGTCTTCAGACTTTAGAAGGTTTACTTCGTCCCTGTATGGACTTGGCCTGAATACTGTTGTAGAAAGTTTCCGAGAAGCTCTTGAGATTGTATTTCTAGAACTCTGCAATGGGAGACTCTGCTATTCAGTGCTGAGAAGGGCTTCATTCAAAGTCCTACTTTGGCTGCTTTACAAAGCAGGGAGTCTGGGCGGCACCTGTGGCTCAGTGAGTAGGGCGCCAGGCCCATATACCGAGGGTGGCGGGTTCAAACTGCAACAACAACAACAACAAAATAGCCAGGCATTGTGGCAGGCACCTGTAGTCCCAGCTACTCGGGAGGATGAAGTAAGAGAATCACCTAAGCCCAAGAGCTGGAGGTTGCGGTGAGCTGTGACGCTACAGCACTCTACAGAGGGCAACAAAGTGAGACTCTGTTTCTCAACCAAAAAAAAAAGCAGGGAGTCTTCCACAGTGACCCCGCATATGAAATCAAAGTATATTTAAAAGAAAATAGAAACCTCACACCATCTGTCAAGGTAATGAATCAATTAATAAGTTTTTAAAACTTTCATAAAAACACCACATACCTAAAAAAAATGCACCTGCATGCCCTGAGTCATAAAAACTACTTAAAGGCTTGGTTGATTTTTCGATTTCTTTTTTTTAGAGACCGAGTCTTACTCCATTGCCCTGGGTTGAGTGCCCTGGCATCATCATAGCTCACAGCCAACCTCCAACTTTTGGGTTCAAGAGATGGTCTTGCTTCAGCTTCCTGAGTAGCTGGGATTACAGGTCTGCACCACAATGCCTGGGTAGTTTTTCTTTAGTAAAGGCAGGATCTCTACCTTTTGCTCAGGCTGGTCTCGAACTCCTGAGCTCAAGTGATCCACTCCCAAAGTGCTAGGATTACAGGTCTGAGCCACCTTGTGCAGCCAATTTTTAGACATTTTATTGGTTTTAACAGAAAGATATAGCCTTTATCAACAGGGTTGCTTTGGTCTTGCCCCAAGCCCTGGTGCAAATGGCTCTGTGGGGAGTTTCATAGCCACACCCTTACAGATGCAGAACATCAAAGGAGATGCAATGATCAGCTCTCTGAGCATCATTATGTAAGCCCGCTGATCAGCAGCCGTAGTGGGCAAACCACCCAGGTCAGGATAGAATACCTGTTCTTCACATGTAATAAACCAGGACATGCAGCTTCCAACAGAGCATATCATTCTTATTCCTTCTCTAACCTTTTCTCAGGGGAAGAAAAATAAAAACTTGATCTAGTAAAGTTTCTATCACAGATCATCACACCCTTTATATTAGCAGCAGAATCTTCTTCTTAGAAGGGGGGTCCTCACCCTCCTGCCCGAGGCAGGGAGTTGTACTCAGGAAGTGAGGCCCTTGTTCCTACCCAGGCAGAGGTGCGGGACGGCCTGGACTGGCTCATCTGGTACAGTGCAGGTGTCACAGTCTAAGGTAAGGTCATAGCTCCTGGGCGAGAGGTGGGCAGAGAAATGAATAAATATTGCCTTAATTCTAAGATGGAGGGGGAGAAGAAGCTGATAAGAATGAGTCTTTGATTATATCAACTGTAAATAATTCAAAATGTAAAGTAAATGTAAAACATCAAATTCCCAAAGTGCAAAATAATTGTTTGCACTTGGGATGAGCTATACACGTGGTATGAATAGGAGAGGGCAATTATACAGGGTGTCTAAAATCAGACACGCGATAGTGCTTACCTTTTGGATGTCTTGTGTTGTTTCTGCAAAATAAAAGTTTCATTTTTTTACATTAGAAAATTAAAAATGTATTTCATATATAAACATACACTAATATCTTATAGGACTCAAACTTACTGCTAATAATCGAAGCTCAAGTGGCTTCTGGGCCCTTTATATATAATTTTCTGAAAATGCTTTTTATTTTTCTTTGAGACAGAGTTTTGCTTTGCCGCCTGGGCTAGAGTGCAATAGCCTCAGCTTAGCTCACAGCGATCTCAAACTCCTGGGTTTAAGCAATCCTCCTGCCTCAGCCTCCTGAGTACCCAGTATTATAGGCACTTCCCACAACTCCTGGCTAATTTTTCTACTTTTAGTAGAGATAGAGTCTCATTCTTGCTCAGGCTGGTCTTGAACTCCTGAACTCAAGCAATCCTCCTACCTGGGCCTCCCGGAGTGCTAGGATTACAGGCGTGAGCCATGGCGCCTGGCCCATCTATCCTTTTCCTGTATCTGAGCATTAGGTGTCTCTTCCTTAATCCCTGAGAGCAATGAACTAATTCATGTTAATACATTTCACAAGATTCCAAAAACTATGCACTATTAAAAAGAAAAAGAAGAAAGAAAGCACAAGCCACCA
>CAUYQV010040425.1:0-28031 GCA_963574575.1 Galagoides demidoff
AAAAAAATTGTCATTAGAATGATAGAAATTATTCAAATGAAAAAAAATTGAGAATAGAAAGACAGAAAAAAATTAAGAAAATATAGGAGGCTATGGGACAATATTTAAGTTCTAATATATTTAAGTGCCAGAAAAGAGAGAGAGAGAATGGTGCTTTCAAAAGGTCAAACAATTATTGACCAAAATTCTCCAAATTGTATGGCATAGTATTGCGAATTCAAACAACTTAGTAAAACTCAAGTGGACTGAATGTAAAGAAAAATATACTAAGCACATTATAGTCAAACTATCTAAAAAAGGAAACCTAGCAGGAGAAATAGAACATCAATTTCTATCAACATACAGGAGAGGCATGATTCTAATCACCCCTGACTTCTCATAAAAACACAATGAAGAACAGGTCAAAGAGGGTATCTAAGCAATAAATAAATAAATAATTTCCAACCCAAAATTCTATATACAGCAAAAATATCTTTCAAGAATGAAAAAAAAATTTGAAAAGGCATTGGAGTTAAATAAATCTAAGAGGAATCATTGCCAGTAGATCTACACTACTTCGAAATACCAAAATAAGTTCTTCCGGATGAAGAAAAACAGATGGATATTCAGATCTTCTGCATGAATAAAGAAATTGTTGAGATGATAAATAATTTGATAAACTACTTTTCAAAAAAAATTTTCTCTAAATTTATATGGGATACATATAGATGCGTGAAGAACATATTTTTATATTGTATTCTGGAATTTATAATGTATGTAAATGAAAACCATAGGGTAAAGAACAGAAAGGAGTTGTAAATGGAGCTATATAATTGTAAGGATTCCATATTTTTCATAAAGAGGCATAACATCAAATCCTAAAGTTCAGGATGCATATTTTAATTTATAGAACATTCATTAGAATTTTTTTTTTTCTTGAGACAGAGCCTCAAGCTGTCTGCCTGGGTGGAGTGCTGTAGCATCACAGCTCACAGCAACCTCCAACTCCTGGGCTCAAGCGAGTCTCCTGCCTCCACCTCCCAAGTAGCTGGGACCACAGGCACCTGCCACAACACCTGGCTATTTTTTGGTTGCAGCCATCATTGTTGTTTGGTGGGCCAGGCTGGATTTGAACCCACCACCTCAGCTGTATGTGGCTGGCGCCTTAGCCACTTGAGCCACAGGTGCCAAGCCCAACATTCATTAGAAATTAAAGCCAACATGTATAGCTCAAAAAGCCAGTACATACATTAAAACAAAAATTTTAAAAAATACATAATTTATTCAAAATCAGGAAAGGAGGAACAGAGGAATTACATAAACAGAGGAGACATAGAAAAACTGATAGTAAAATGACATCAAATGTTGCAACTAAATAATGAGTCAAATAATCTAGTTAAAATATAGAGAGATTTTTAGAGTGAATAGAAAATGAAGATCTAACTAGATGTAGTTTACTAAATGCATTATAAATATAAAGACACAAGTATATTAAAAGTAATGAGAGAAAGAAATAAAATGTAAACAGTATGCCTGAGGGTGTTGGAGTGGCTGTATATAGTTCTGGAGGCCAGGAAGTCCAAGATCAAAATGCTGGCAGGTTTGGTATGTATGAGTTCTAAGCGTTATTATATTCTGAAAGAAAATCCTTTGTAAGGTGTATGATTTCCAAATATTTCTCCCATTGTGTGCTACCTTTTCACTTTAAATATGGTATCCTTTAAGAAGAAAAGTTTTTAAATTTTATGAAGTCCAACCTGTTTCTTTTATTGTAATGTGTTCTCTTGGTGTGATATCTAAGAACTGTCAACTCCAAAGTCAGGATGATTTACTCCTCTTTTTTTTTTCTGAGTTTCATAGAAACTTGCTGTTCCATTTAGCTTTGTGATGTATTTTGAGTTATTTATGTGGTATAGATGTTTAACTTCATTCTTTTGTATGTTGGATATCCTGTTTTCATTGTGGCATTTGTTGAAAAGACTATTTCTTCTCCTTTTAATTGTCCTAACATCAACTGAAAAATTAATATAAGTGTTTATTGATGACCCTCCATTACATTCCCTTGATCTCTATGTGTAGCCTTAGACCAATACCTCACCATCTTGGTCATCATAGATTTTGGTAAATTTAAAAATCCAACTTGATTTTTTAAAATTATTTTGGCTTTTCTTGGTGCTTCTTATTTCCATATCAATTTTAAGAACAGCTGGTCAATTTATGCAAAAAACCAAAAAACAGGATTCTGAAAAGAATTGCATTGACTCTGTAGATGAATTTGGAAAATACTGCTATCTAGATAATATAAAGTTTTCTAATCCATGAAGGTACTATCTTTCCAATTTTTTAGGTCTATAATTTTTTTCATTGATGTTTGTAGTTTCCAGTGTACAAAGGTGATACTTCTGTTGTCAAATTTATATCAAAGTATTTTATTTTTGTTTTGATGCTATTACAAACAAAATTATTGTCATAATTTTGGTTTTGGATTTGTCATCATTAGTGTATATAAAATTTGATTGATTTTGCTATATAAATTGTTTTCTGTTACCTTACTAAACTTTTTCATTAGTTTTAATTTTTTGTGTGTTTATATGTTTTTTATAGTTTTCCACATGAAATATATTTTTTATGAATAGTTGACTTCTTTCTATCCTATTTAAATAGTATTTATCTTTTTCCCTGAATAATTATTCTGGCTAGATCAAATCAGTTTTCATTAAAATAAATGAGATGGGATGTTCTTGTATTTTCTCTTATTCCAGGAGAAAACCATTCAGGTTTTTACCATTAGTCTTATATTTGCTATGGTTTTTTTGTAGATAGTCTTTATCATGATAAAGTCTCTTCTGTTCCTAGAGTTGAGTGTTTTTCAATAAAAGGGTTTTGCATTTTTAAAATTCTCTGTGTTTATTGAAGGTATCATGGGGTTTTATTCTTTATTATATTAAATGATGCAGTACTTTGATTAATGTCATATATTGAACCAACTTTAAATCACTGTAATAAATTTCACTTAATTATGGTTTATAATTAGTTTTATGTTACTGGATTCAGTTTGTTCATATAGTTGACAATTGAACAACACAGGGGTTGGAGTACCAATGCCCCTGTAGTCAAAAATGCACACAACACTTTTGACTCCCCAGAAATATAACTACTTAGCCCAGTGTTGCCCAGAAGCCTTACCAATGATGTAAACAGTTTATTTACACATATTTTGTATGTTATATGTATAATATATTGTATTCCTACAATACAGTAAGGTAGAAGTGAGAAAAGTTTACTAAGGAAATCATAAGGAAAAAATATATTTACTATTTATTAAATGAAAATGGGTCATCACCAGGGAATTCATCCTCATCATCTTCACATTGATGAGTGGGTTGTTTTGGTGGTCTATGTCTCTTTAGAAACTTGTTCACTTTATCTAGCTTATCTAATTTGTTGACATAATTGTTCACAGTATTTCCTAACAATTCATTTTATTTCTATATGGTTAGTAGTGATATCTCTTCTTTTATTTCCTATTTTATTAATTTAAGATTTCTGTCTTTTTGCTTAGTAAAGCATTGCCAATTATAGCTATTTTTTTTCACAGAATCAAGTTTGGATTTTGTTGGTTTTCTGTATGGCTTTTTAAAATCTTTATTATTTTATTCCTTCTGCTTGTTTCATATTCAGATGTCTTTTTTGTCTAACATCTTAAGGTTAAAGTTTAGGTCAATACGTTAAGCTTTTCTAATGTAAGAATTTAGAGGCATAAATTTACCACTAAGCACTGCTTTAACTGCATCTGATAGTTTTGAACTCAACCTTTTTTATAACTTTTCTAGTAATTTTACCTATTTTTTATTCAAAAGTATTTTGTTTAATCTCCACTTTTTTTTTTTTTTGTAGAGGTAGAGTCTCATTCTATCACCCTCACTAGGGTGCTGTGGCATCACAGCTCACAGCAACCTCCAACTCCTGGGCTTAGGTGATTCTCTTGCCTCAGCCTCCAGAGTAGCTGGGACTACAGGCACCCACCACAACACCCAGCTATCTCCACATTTTTTTGAGTGAGGCTGAGGTCATGGCACTCTAAACTGGGCATAGAGTGAGACTGTGTCTCAGAAAAACCAACCAACCAACAAACAAAACAACAACAAAAAAAGAATATTAAACAATTACTGAACTCTAGCCGTTTCATGTATTTGAAGGGTGATGGTTACTGACCTGAAACTTACTTGGATATGCATAATCAGATGGCTTGATGGATGGAAGGATGGATGAACCAATGCATCAATACAGATTACAGAGCAAGGGTATTAAATTGCCCAATGTAGAATATGAGCACACAGTTATTCATTAAAATATTCTGTAAGCTTTTCTGTACATTCAAAAATTTTCATAATATTTTTGGTGATAAATGAAAATGCAGATCCAGATTCAATAAGTTCATAGCCTGGGAAAATAGACATCCAAGCAAATAACTATAGTACAGCAATGGGTACAGAAATAGAAGTGTGTTCATTGCACAGTGGTAGAACAAAGGGAAAAATTTCTAAAATAATGAGACTCCAAGATTCCAGCTGGAGGTGGCTTGAGGTCAGGTATGGGCTAAGGAGTTTGACTCTGACCTCTGGTGGCACATGTGCAGGAAAGGGCAACAAAGCATCCCAGCACGTTCTCTTCCCCCTGGACCAGGTTGTCTAGAGGGACTGGGGTGCAAGTTTGATGGCAGAGTCACTTATGCAGCCATTGGTGTGTCTGTCTTGAAATGAATGTTGCTCCCTGGATTATCTGAAGTTTCTAGAGAGGACCCGCCGATTTTCCCAGGCCACATTCTAGGCCATGCTTCCCACGAGAAAGGCCTGGTGGGCAGCCCGGCCAGGACACACTGCTGCCTCTAAGATGGGAAGGAGGTTAGTGGGCACTTCCTCAGCATTATGATTTCCTCCATTTCTTTAACATGCTCACTTTTCCACAAACAATGCCTAGGAATTCTCACTAATTACTTTTTTAAAGGTGCAATGCAAATGATATTGAAAGAGTGCTAACATTTTCAAATAGAGAAGAAAAAAATCTTCCATTAAAGCCAAAATCCATGGTGAATCAACCAAGACCATGATATGTTCTCCAGGGTGTAGGACTGAATTAAGAACACAGACTAAAGAAGCATTTTTAAACTAAGTGAGTCAATTCAGAAAGAAAACACTTTTTTTACCTTGAACTCTAAGTACAAATAAATTTTAGAATGACAACATGAACCTATCAGATACCACTAGTTGGATGTGAATTATTCAGATGCTAATGATGTGTAAACAACTCAGATATGAATTACACCTCAATTAAACCCTTTTGCCAATTTTTCAAAAGTTAAGGAAAACTCAGAAGCACTGCCGTGTGGCACATCTCCTCCTTAAGGGAAAATAATAAAAGGATAGAAAAACAGATGATGTGTCAGTAAAATCAATGACTAATTTTTAGGTGACAAAATGAAGTGACCCAGGAACTTATTTCAGGAAGCATTTTGCCATATAATACTGTTCTTAAGCAATTCAATTCTAGAAAATATACCAAAATTACACAAGGGAACAACTTAAGCCAATTTATGATCCCAAGTCTTCAGCACTATTTGCAATTATTTTGAAGACTGACTCTTGTATCTTATCATACTCACCATATTAATATAAATCTACCTGCGTTCCCAATGCTCTTTCTCTTTTCCAAATAAATTCATCACAGTAACAAATAAAAAACCAAATACAACAATTATCATTTGTTATTTAGTAAATCACTCCAGCTCTAAACCAAGTGCATTTCTTTTCCAAATATGGAACTCAACTGCTATTTCAACAATAGTATAAACTAGACTGAAAGGTCCATAGCCCCAGATAGCTGAATACGCACTTGACCGATGGGGAAGGCTGCAAACCATATGAGCCATTTCCTTGGAAATGCATCTTCCCTCTGGGGGCTGATTCCTACATTGGTACTGAGGAGTTAATCATTTGCCAATGGCAAGAAACAAATGCGGCCATTTTCACACTGACATATAGTGTCTATGGCTCTATAGATTTTTCAAAAGGAAAGAAATCCAAGCTCTATCAGACTGAAAGCTTAGGATATAATAATCACAGATTCTTCTCTTTAGAGCCATTTGTCCTCTTGCTCCTGATTTTCATCAATTCTCTGTAATTTTCACCCACTCTGTCTCAGGATCATGAGCTATCATTGGTTGCCACCAGAACACTCCACAGCAATTTGTCTTATTGAAACATGGGCTGGCCTCATGGCTGTGAATAATCATTCACTCCCTAATATATCATATGTTCTCTAAAATTCTCTCCCCTCTAAGGACTATATAATGCCAGAAATTGTTTTCTCGTGCTTTGAAAGTGCTATGGTTATTTTAGTATGCTCATTTTTAAAATTTGTATCAGATTAAAGGCATTTCCTGAGAACCAAATAATTAAACTATGCCCTTGTGTATGAATAAGAATCACTTTGGCTTTAGAAAGGAAGTAACACTGGAATAGACAAAGCTCCTGAATTGAGCACACCCACCTTTTCCCTTTTTGAGGGGTGGATCCAGTTTTGCTGAGAATGAGTTGATTTGAAAGGTTGTAGTTTTGTTAGTTCAATAAAGGCATAATGTATTTTCTATTCTACTAGAAATTTTATATTGAAGTAATGACACAGCAGAGATTTTTATATGCTTTAAATTTACTTTTTAAAATTTTGATATATGGTAGCATTCCCATTCTAATAGTAATAAAACTGATTAGTAATGGGGTGAGGGGTGTATGATTGCCAAATGTGAGGTCCACTGTAGATTTTTTGGTAGTGCATATAGAGAGTTTTCTTTTGATTCATTTTCTTGAATGATAGCATTTTTTAAGGGAAAACACTTATGAAATAATGTTTAAAGGCCTTCTGGACATCAATATAATTTCTGTAAGGCAACAGTTTGGTGAGTTAAATGTAAACACTTCAGAAACATATGGATTGAATATTTCTTAAAGTACACATGGGCTCAAAAATTAAGGGAGCTAGTGTTTGGCAAAATCAGCCCAGGGTTTTGCCAAACACAAAATATTTGAAAAGTAGTTTGATGTATTTTCAGCACCGTTAATTACCAGAAAACAATGGCAATGTCCGTATTGATTATAGAACACACTACCAAATTGACAGTAGGCAAATTCTATTCCAACACTGAGTTCCAATGGGTGCTATGTTTATCAGAATCTACTGCTGACACCATGTAGATAAATCCCTTGGTCATTAATAAGAGCTACCAAGAGGATTGCAGGGCTACACTATTCATGGCAATCTGCCTTGAACAGAAGGAACCGATAGTTTCCATAACTTTCAGGGCCTCATAGGAAGTCATTTGCTTTCACATTGAGGAATTTGGAGGAGCTGGACACAGTGTACAACTATAGTGGCTTATCTCTGATGGAGTCTCCAGGCATGTGGATAGACACAAAGTACTTTCACAGAGATCCTTTAACATTTAATGTTATGTAGAATTAAGTTTTGTTAACATATTAAACTATAAATTCTTATTGTCACTGTGAAATATGTTGATTTGTATTTATTGTATTATATTCAAACTAAGTCAAGACTTGAATCCTCTGCTTTCTAGATCTTGGGCAAGTTACTTCTAAGAGCTTCAATTGTTATATTACTATGGACAGAACAGAGTTAATAATCCACATAGAGCACTATTCTGCACTGTTCAGTGATGATGTATGAGCAGTAGCTATCATTATGCCAGGACACATAAAGTGCCCAGTGATAGAATCAAGTTACCGACCCACCCAGGAAGGAGCTCTTCCCTGAAAGCACGTCCCTCCCAGTAAATAGTGAATGGAACAATCCAGAACTCCCTAACCTAACCCTGGCTGCACTAACCCTTTAAATCCCTGTCCACCATAGCCCACATGTGGATTTCTCCCTAGTCAGGAATCTC
This sequence comes from Galagoides demidoff, assembly GCA_963574575.1. NCBI lineage: Eukaryota > Metazoa > Chordata > Mammalia > Primates > Galagidae > Galagoides > Galagoides demidoff. Next base: position 7,937 of record CAUYQV010040425.1, read on the forward strand.
ACCCCACCTGCACTCCAGGTGGAATAAAAGCCACTTTGATTGCATGAATTGGATCTCCACCTTCCTTTGGTCTCACACCTTGGAATAATTTTTATCTTTGGGTCTGGACCTTTCACCCAGCCAATTGTTATTTGCATCATTAGATGAATTAAGTTGCTACATATTTGAAATAAATGAACTAATTTTAAATTGCTTAAATCAAATAAATTACTGAAGTCACTACTAGTTAAGAATTACCCGTTAATTTAATAATTGATAATTATAAGTAAAATACCAGTGATAATTATATTGTATGGATTATTAAAAAGTAGTGCTATTTATATTACCTAAATTATTTAAATTTCATAAGAAAATTATTACAATGATTCTCTAATGAGAACTTTTTAGTTCAGTCTTGCAAGATAAAAGAGTTCTAGAGATGGATGTTGGGGATGGTTGCACAACTGTGTGAATGTACTTAATGCCCCTGAAATGTACACTTAAAAAATGGTCAAAAGGGCAAATTTTATGACATGTGCATTTTACCGTGTTTTAAAAGATAAACAATTTTAACAAATAAAAAAAGAAACTTTTTAGAGATCATCACTTTAATAGGGTTCTATTTTTCGGCCCCATCAATGAAAAGGGACTAGTAGATATTCCAGCTAAGTATGTGATCACTAGGGATTAAAAGGGAGGCAAGTTTATAATGTTTGCAAATACTACTATTGATATTGTTATACATTTTCCCTAGATCCTTCATGTTGTTTTTACATTTAAATAAAGTTATATTTACATATCTATATATACTTGTCAGGCAATTATCAATTCAAATAAGCCCCTGGTCTCCACAATGCAATATAAGCAAAATACACACATTCACACAAATACACAAACACAACTTCATTTCCTTCTGTTTACAGTTTCCATTGACACGCCAATTAAACAGTTGTTGCGGTGATTTACAATGTGTATGAACTGAGCTGAAAAAATTGCTTGTTCATCCAGCCAGCATTCACATGACGCCCATATTATTGTCATCTTTATTCCTGAGAAATAGTGACAGAAACTATCTGCAGAGAATTTTTAATACTCAAGGGGGTTTACGTGTGAATTTGACTAGGACTGTCATCTCCTTATTGTGGTACTCTTTTCCCATCTGAAATTCTCTGATCTACCACAAAGTTTTAATCTAAGATGGCTAATTTATGCTTTTTAAAAGAGAAGAAAATAAGAGAGTGAAAATGACATCTTAGAATCTTTTGCATTCACTCAATTGGGAACCAATTGATTCAGATGCAATTGAACTGAATACACAAATGAACTAGGCCTAACATGGCTTATAGGAGCACGTTTTTTTAAAAAAAAAATGTGTCTCAGTGTATTGAAAACCTTTTAGTGCAAGGTAGGGGGTTCTCAGCCTTTTTTAAACCATGACCCCACATTCAGGCACACTCAACCAGCCTTCTTCAGAAGTGCCGAAGAATCCTTTGTTCTTCTTGCTCTTGGAAAGACCTGCTCACAGAATCCTACAGTGAGACACAGAGGATGTCATGGGAATTAGCACAAAGGTTATGGGGTGCTCCTGACACATGAAGAGGTCCTCGCTGCACGTGACAGAACAAATCCATTTCAACAGAGGTGAGGTCAGCGCCTGGGAATGGGTTTCAGCCCCATGACACCCTGCACCCTGGCAAGCTGCAGCCCAAGGACCCTGAGATTGAGAATCCCCATGTCAGTGGCACCAGCTCCCTGGCTCTAGCCCTTGTGATGGTCCCACAGCATGTGTTTAATTGCTGTTCAAGAAACACTTTGCAGCTGGCAACTCCAAGCGTATGGGATGATTCTCCATTTTCCTGCGTTAACCCCCTTGATGTTTTAAAGAGAGGGGAGCTTGGGCTGTCTGTGTGGAAAGGCCCTATGTGTAATTTGCATCAGATAGAGGCAGCTGGGGGCATGTGTTTTGGCTTCCTGCCTCCTTTCATTTATTTATTTGTTCATTCATTTTCTTTTCTAAACAGGATTTCTCCTGAGAATTAAGTCTAGCACCTGCAGCGTCTCAGGATTTCAACACTATGGAGTGTGGGAGTGATCAGGGCTTGGACGGTGGGAGTGGGAGGTCAGCTCCGAATGCTTTTCCTGGAGATTGACTGTACATAAGATCACTCCAGGTTGCACCTCCACAGCTCTTATCTCTACCCCAATCATTTCCCCTTGATATTAGCAGTATTTATAGAGGTGTTAAAAGCATGTCTTCATGTAAACCAGGGCTGGTTAAGCAGAAAACCAGTCTGGAATTCATTCTGTTTGTATTCAACGTCAGTTATTCCTTGGCTGCTAAAACAAACAGTTTCATTTCCCATATAGTTTATTACTATACTCAGGGTGTCCCATCTCACGTTTTTTTAATAACAATAATCTTTTATCTCCTCTAAGAGTTGGGGCTTAAAAGCTCCCTGTAGTTGAGATGCGCCTACAGAGAAACTTTTTTCTTTTTAGATTTTAAATGTCTTGAATTAGGATTATGACTCTATACCGCAGTCTGTGGAAGGAGGCCAGTTCTCCTCCCTCATTTAGGAGGCATGAAAACAGCTCTAAAAATCCATGCTGTGCCTATTTGCATACTAATATCCAGAATGTTCCTTCTTTTGATTCCTGGCTATTTCCTAGTAATGTTGGATCCATTGTTTGTGCTTCTCTGTACTTAGGACTCTCCTTTCTGGATCTTTTTTCTATATGTAGTGGATATTCTAGAATTCAAACGCAGTATTTTATTAGCAATCATATCTAGCAAGAAACACTTCACCAAAACTGGTAATGGCATTACAAGTCAATTTACTTATAGATTCATTATGAGGCCTAAAAATGTTGGTATTTGGGTCTAAAGTTATTGCATAAGTCACTAGTTCTTATAATAGATGCTATTCTCTGTTTTTATTATGTAATTTATCCAATGTTTTTTATTAGTGGCAAGGATTTACCTACAGTTTATCTCAAAAAGTAAGCCTTAAAATATACAAAAACACAGGAATTTCCCCATGTTTGCATATTGCTAACACTGAAGATGACCCATGATGTCTCTTTATTTTCCTATAGGCCACAACGGATGATGTAAGTCTTGCTCATAAGCCCCATGTTTTGATAATTTTTGCTGCTTTCTGAAATTTAGACACATGTCAAACAGTTAGCCAAGTTGTGAATGGAAAGAAAAAGTTCTGGAGGAAAATTAAAAGTGGTACTCCAGGAAATACATAAATGTTAAGAAACGTTTATTGCTGATAGAGAGAAAATTTCAATGGTATGGATGGAAGATCGAATTAGCCTTAAGCCTTAAGCCTCAGTTTAATTCAGAGCAAGACTCTGACTCTCTTTAATTCAATGAAGTCTGGGAGGGGGGGGATACTGTAGAGGAAAAGTATGAAGCTGGCAGAGGTTGGTTCATTCACGAGGTTTAAGGGAAGGAGCCATCATCACGATATAAAAGTGCAAGACGAAGTAGCAAGTGCTGACATGGAAGCCATAAGAAATTATTCCGAAACTCTACCAGGAAGAATTGATGAAGGTGGCTACACCAGAAACAGATTTTGAAGGTAGACAAAGCAGCCTTGTATTGGAAAAGATGCCTTCTAGAACTTTCATTGCTAGAGAGGAGAAGTTTCAATTTTTCAAGCTTAAAAGGACAGGCTAACTATCTTGATAGGGGCTAATGTAACAATAACTAAATTGAAGCCAAAGTTCACTGATCATTGTGGAATTCCTGGACTTCATAAGAATTATGCTCAATCTACTCTGCCCATGCCCTACAAATGGAATAACAATGCATAGATGACAGCACAATATTCCACTGAATGTTTTAAGCCCATCCTGAAGACCTACTGCTCAGAAAAAAAATTCTTTCAAAATATAAACTGCTCATTAACAATCCACCTGTTCAGCCAAGAGCTCTGATGGAGATCTACAATGAGATGAATATTGTTTTCATGCTTGCCAATGGAACACCCATTCAGCAGCCCATGGTGTAATTTCAACTTTTAAATCTTATTACGTAGGAAATGCATAGATAGTGGTTGCTCTGAGAGATTCAGGTAAAATGTTTGAAAATCTTCTGGAAAGAATTCACTATAATTGATGTCATTAAGAACATTTGTGAATCACGGGATGAGGTCAAAATATCAATATTAACATAAATTTGGAGGAAGTTGATTCCAACTGTCATGGATGACTTTGAGGGGTTCAAGACTTAAGTGGAAGATGTGATGGAAACAGCAAAGGAATTAGAAGTGGAGTCTAAAGATAGTACTGAATTGTGGCAATCTCATAAAGAAAGTTTAACAGGTAAGGAGTAATTCTATGGATGAGCGAAGATGTGAACATTGTCGAAATGATAACAAAGGATTTAGAATATTACAATACATAAACTTGGTTGATAAAGCAGTGGAAGAATGGATAAGATTGACTCTAATATTAAAAGAAGTCCTGTTTGGATAGAATGCTACCAAATAGCATCTTTCCTGAAAGGAAGAGCTGATGGATATGGCAAACTTCATTGCAGCCTGATGAGCCAGTAGCCATCAGAATTAAGGCAAGATCCACCACCAGCAAAAAAGGTGATGAGTAGCTGAAAGCTCAGATGAGCATTAGCATTTTTCAGTAACATGGTATTTTTAATTAAAATATAACCCCCTTTTTAAATGCTGTAGCATACCTACTAAAGCACAGTATAGTGGTAAAGGTAATTTTTATTTAGTTTTTTTAATGGTAATGATTAATTTTATTTTTTGTACTTCAGAATATCATAGGGCGACACATGCTAAACATAATTTTTATATGCACTGGGAAACCAAAATAACTGGTGTGACTCACTTTATTGCAGTGGTCTGGAACAAAAACCCAGTATCTCTGACTCAGACCTGTGTTTTGATTTCCTCCCCTGTTCATGGATATTCAAATTGTTTAGTTCAGATTAAAGGACTCAATGAAGGTACATTTTTGACACAATTTCTCAAGCTTTCTAGAACATGAGTATAAAGATCTCATGGTCTCCTAGCCACTCTAGAATTACTTTTTCACTAGTACTAGCCCATGAAGTATCTAATAGGACAACAGATTTGTTCAGCCTTTTGAAAATCCAATATTTTAATAAGCAACACTATCATTCATTACTTATAATTTTAAACTCATAAATGCAAAACCAAATTGGTGACCCTTTCACTGACTTACATATGTGTCTATTAATGTAAGTTTGAGTTGATTCAGAGGTCACAATTTCTCTTATGTTTACAATGTCGGTATTTGGAAAGCAACATGAACATGGCACATGGATCTTGTAAGTCATTTAAATTTCTTAAAAGTATTTATGATTATCTTCAATTATGTTTGTTATCAATCTGTATAGATCTATGCAATTAGAAGTGAGGGATTATATCACATTTCTTCCTTATATAAAACTTTGATTTATATTCATAGAACTTTGGTTTAATGTAAATGCTTGATAGTAATAATTCCAGGAAAATAAAATTTTATAATCTTCTATGGCCCTGTTTGTCTTTCAGTAAAGTTTACTATTTTTTGAACCTTTTCTTTATTTTTCTTTCTTTTTTTTGCAATTAGATAATTGAATATATGTTTGTACAAATGGTTCTCCATGTTAGAAGTAGAAAGTCTTACAAAAAAAAAAAAGAAGTAGAAAGTCTTCATGACATACTGGAAAATCCGTAAGTCTGAAGTTCTCTCTTCTCCATAAATAACATGAAATTAAAGAAATAAGAACAAATCTCACAGAAGCCATTCTTCCTTCTCTACACCACAAGTCCCAGTTTGAGATTTGAGGTGTTTGGGACCAACCCTAAGGGCTTCCCAAGCTGCCTACTCTACAGAGGCCTGGGAAATACTAGTCTTATGTCATCTTCCTTGCTGTATCCCATTTTTCTGCCAACTACACAACCTACGGAGGAGAATTGCTGCCATGAAAACTCTTAAATGGGGGTGGCACCTGTGGCTCAGTGGGTAGGGCGCCAGCCCCATATAAAGAGGGTGGTGGGTTCGAACACAGCCCCAGCCAAACTGCAACAAAAAATAGCCAGGCATTGTGGTGGGCACCTGTAGTCCCAGCTACTCAGGAGGCTGAGGCAAGAGAATCGCCTAAGCCTAGGAGTTAGAGGTTGCTGTGAGCTGTGATGCCACAGCACTCTACCGAGGGTGATAAAGTGAGACTCTGTCTCTAAAAAAGAAAAGAAAAGAAAAGAAAACTCCTAAATGCTTCTCTATTTAATAGCAGCTCCCCAATTAAAGCCATCTTTACAAAGTCTGATCATTTTCAGAAAGAAATATTGATACATACTCCTAAAGAAATATTGATTTCAGTGCAAGGAAACATCTTTTAATGAAAACTATAAAAACCTCTGAACTCTGCTCGTGAACCTTGTAAGATCCGCTCTGAATTTTTGGTTAAGTGCTCTAATGGCATATCACCAGAGATAGAAAGTTCTTCACTGTGGACACGGGTAAGCACAGGAGACACGCTCAAGCCTCACTTTAACAGGGACAGGGGTGGAGTAGTGAGTAAACAGACCTCTTCCACAGAGTGCTTTCTGCTCATTTGACAGGTTTCTGTGAATCAAACAGACATGATTGTGGGGCATTTGTCCATCAAACAGTACAGTCACTAAGGAGAAATACTATTAAGAAAACACAGACTGAACTTTGAGGCCAACAGTTACTTAAGCTGCATAATCTCTGTGACAATGAATATAAGATTTACATTATTCCCGAGAATAACTTCCACCTGCCAGATACAAGCCTAGATTACTGTTCAGAGACTGGATGCCATGACATTAAATTAACCCTGGATCCATGTACTGGACAATTAAGTGGGGACATCACCCCACTGTATGCCACTCTCATTTCACCTACTGCAAATTTGATCACCATTTGATATATAAGGCATTGTTGACACAGGTTGCTATGATGCCAGTTTACCAAGGAGATTAAAAAAATTTGTTTAGAGAGTGTACACATTTCTTCAAAGATAAATGCACACCAGAGAAAATCCTAACAGCTTTCAATTTCCATGCTTTTCAGTTTTATTGTTGTAAATGCAACTGTTTATAGGACTAATGACACAGGCTGGCTCTGTTGAGTCAATTAGACCAGTATGCAGTTGGATCGGATTCTTTACTCATGTTCCATTTGCTCTATGTGGATGTCTGATATTTGACTAAATTGAATTGCACCGGAGCGCCTTGGTGCTTTCCATCCTCTGCATCTCTGCACACTTTATAGAACAATGAAATAAATGATAATATGTGAGACGCAGGGTGGTGACTACACACAAGGCCATAGCTGCACGGTGAGCAACAGTCAGCCAACAGCTTGGTTTGTACATTAGAAGCCTCCACTATGGCAGGGCTCCATAGGAGGAATCTGATTGGACTTCTGTATATACCTGTATGCATTGATTTGGGGTTATTACTGTCCTATTTTTTTGTTTCATAAGGGAGAGAGAAAGTGTGGTAAAAGAAGAGAGAAAAGGGGTAGATTTGTGACTCCGAGTGCTCACATTAGTGACAGTAACATAGGACCATCTGGACTGGGGTAACATGGAGGCAGATGCTGAGCGGGCTCCCCACACGCTTCTGAATGCCAGAGTCCTTCTCTGCTGACCCACAACTAAGCATGCAATTCTGGTAATGAGCTGCCCAGTGTGAAGAGATCTTGATGGTTCCGATTTATGCCACACTGTGGGGAGATGAACAATGCAGGGAAGAGCTCCTAGAAAACACAGTGTGGCTTCTTCACACACTTCCCTCATGACAAACCTATCCTATGACAGTGTAACCATCTACTGTGTTCCCAACTGTGAACCAGGCCCAGTCTGTAAACAATCTCATCTAATCCCAGTAGCAAATCCCAAGGAAGCCACCATCATATCTCGAGAACTGGAGACTCGGAGTGCTTATTTATTTTCCCTATAGCACCTGGGATCAGTATTTGAACCCAGAGCTGTCTAAATAAAATTATATTTTTTATTTTTATTATGGCATCACACAGTTTCTCCAATAAGCATACCATTTTTTAAAACTTGGTTTTTAGAACCAGATTTCTCACAAACTTGCAACACTCTTTTTAAACAAATATTTGCCACATTTATAATTTTGTTTATTTATTTTTTTTATTGTTGGGGATTGATTGAGGGTTCACAGAACCAGGTTACCTTGATTGCTTGTGTTAGATAAGGACCCTTTCAAAATAGTTTCCCGCCCCCAATGGTGAACCATCTCCTGTGACCCTGCATACCCTCTCATGGTGACACCGCTACCCTAAAACATAGGGTCAAAAAATAACCAGTTAAACATGTCTTCACTGAGAGAAGGGAGCACTTTCACACTGTTGGTGGGATTGCAAACTAATACAGCCTCCATGAAAAAAGTAGGGAGAAGCCTCAAAAGTTAAAAGTAGCCTTCTATTTGCTCCCTCAAACCCATTACCAGGTATCTAACACAGAAGGAAAAAAAAAAAAACAAAACATTTACCATAGGGACATTTGCACTAGAATGAGCACTGCAGCTCAATTCACAATGCCAAGATATGAAAGCAATCAAGTGCCCATCAACGCATGAATGGATTAATAAAAACCATGATATATGTATAGCATGGGAAAATATTCAGCCATAAAAAGATGGAGACTTTTTACAATGGAGTTGAAGCACGATGGAAAAACAAGTATCCGATGTGTTCAATACTAATATGAAACCAGTAGATGAACAGCCACCTATCCACACAAGAGAAAAACACAACTGATTTCAAATGGAGGGAATGGGAAGGAAGGAATGTGGAGAGGGGAGGAGGGAGCAGAATTGGTAACCTTTCACTCAGGTGTGCAATGTAAGAGTGTACAGCACACCTCCTGGATGAAGGGCTCAACAACAACTTGAACTTTACCTAAGAAATGCAAACAAGGTAACTGAATCATTTGTATCCTCATATTAATCTGAAATTTTAAGAAAAGTAAAAAATAGACATCTCTTCTCATATCTTAAAAAGAATTCAATAATCTAGCACTACTGAGGAAGATCCAGTTTGGGAATTCCATTTCAATGGCTAATTTGAAATTCATAGCAATGACAGGAAGAAGTCATATACTCATTTTGCAGAGAGTTTTAAGTAACTAGGTCTTCAGGGTATATAGTGAATCATTCCCCAAGTGATGGGAATGCTTATTCTCTACATGCTCATGAGATAATCTTCAGGTATACTTGACCCATGAATTCAAATTAAACCAAGGAAAACACAATTACTTTAACAATAATAAATATAAGAAAAGCAATGCTATTATTTCTACTCTTGTCTCATAAGAAAACACCTGGTGTGAATTTGTTCCTTTCTCTTTTCTGTCTATTTGAGGTCTTCCTAATGTTCTTTCTCTAGTGCACAGTCATACAGGTCCATATGGTATTTGAAAAAAAAAAAAGTAGCTAACAAGAAACACTTCGGACCAGACTTACAAAGTCCTAGATGATCACAGGTGAGCCTCCCTCATCACCTTAAAAATACAAAGCTGCACCAGAGATGTTGGGGTGGATGTGGAGAAAATGGAACAAACACTTCTACACTGCTGGTGGGAATGCAAACTAATTTGTTCCTTTTGAAAAGATGTCTGGAGAACACTTAGAGAACTAAAAATAGATCTGCCATTTGTTCCTGCAATTCCTTTATTAGGTATATATCCAGAAGAAACACATATATATGTGTAATATATCACATTTCAACAAAGATATTTGTATCAGAATGTTAATTGCAGCCCAATTCATAATTGCTACGTCATGGAAGAAGCCCAAGTGCCCATAGACCCACAAATGGATCAATAAATTGTGGTATATGAACACCATGGAATAAAATGCAGCCCTAAAGAAAGATGGAGACTTTCATGTTTACATGGATGGAGCAGAGAAATGTTCTTCTTAGCAAAGTATCTCAAGAATGGAAGAAGTATCCAATGTACATATCCCTACTTTGAAACTAATTTATATAGCTTTCATAGGAAAGCTATAACCTAATTATAGCCTTAGGATATGGGGAGGGGGGAGGGGAAGGGTAGGGGTGGGTGGGTGGAGGGAGGGTGATTGGTGGGGTCACCTCTATGGTTTATATTACAAGGGTACAAGTGAATCTTTCTAAAAGTAGAGTATGAATGTCTTAACTCAATAACTAAAGAAAATGACATGAAGGCTGCCTTAACCAGTTTGATAAGAGTATTTCAAATTATATATGAAAATACCACACCATATCCCATGATTGCATTAACGTACACAGATATGATTTGATAAAGACAAAACCCTTTGTCTTGATTCTGATGCAAATTAAAGGTTATACTGGAAGAATACACTATTTAAATATATTTTTATTGGCTCCTTAAAAAGTGTAATTTCACATCCATAAAGAACTTTCGAGTATTCTCATTTTCTCAAATGAGGATATCAAGGCTCAGAAAAGGATATACAACATGATCAGGGCAACCCATTAATTAATGGAATTGCTGGGAGCTGCAGCTGAATCAGTGACAAGTGATATTTCCATCATTTCATGATGCTCACAGAACAATTGCAAAGTGGAATCCTTTGAATCCACAGTGGAGGCTCTTGCTCATGTAGATCTCCAGCAAGATAATTCACTTCTACAGACTTTATGACCAGAGAATGAAACCTTTAATCAATATTAAAATTATGTAAACAATGACCCTTATCTTCTTTTTCTGGAACGTTCATTATTGCATTCTCTATTTTTTTGATCACCTCCATTGCTTTCTTATCAACCACTTAGATGTTGACTATAAACTCCTGTGGGACAAGAATTATGGCTTCTATGCTAATAGTAATAAAAATATTAGTATGGTGGTTATGACATTTCTATTATTAACTAAGGAAAATGGGACTCATACGAAAATTGTATAATAGGATACTTGTGATGTGTAGCAGGCATTTTTATATGTTACCTTTGGGTGTCAAGATTGGTTCAATCATGTTTGAGGATAATTTTAAGAGATATATTATAATTTTAAATATAATCTATTAATAGCATATGTATTTCTTAAAATTGTTCTAAAAAAATACTCATATGTATTAAGAGGCATAAAATAATGGTGTCCTATGCAGCTTACCATAACAGCAACAAAAAAATAAACTAAGGCACATTTCTCTTAAGAATCCTATCTAGCTATAACAATTACATAATTATGCACTGCTTTTAAAAGGAAAAAATCTCTAATTCTTATATTGTTTCATCAAAAACTCAAGCTGTGGCATACTTAAAATTTGGAAAGTTTCAGTTAAAATAGTCACCAAAAATAATCATACGTCTGCAATGTATTTCATATATGACATATAGAATGATCTGTTTTATAGAATTAGTCCTACTCCAATCTCTTCTCTCTATTGTATTTTATTCACTAAGCTTTAATGTACAAATAGCAAAATTTTTGAGATGAACTATAAAGCTCAATGACGTATAAATGCATATGACTATGTGACAACCAGATCGAGTTATAGAGCATTTCCATCACCCCAGAAAGTTTTTTTATGCTCATTTCCAATTAAGTCCCTCCACATCCAAAAACCAAGTCACTTTTCTGACTTCTATCCCTGTAGTTGATTTTGCTTAATTTTGAATTTCATACAAATGAAATTATGCAGTGTGTGGTGTGCGTGTGTTTGTTCTAGCTTCTTTTATTCAGCATAAAGCAATTGAGATTCATCAGTGCTGTTGCCATGTTTCAGTGGTTTATTCCTTTTAATTGCTGAGTAGTATCTCCTTGAGCAAATACGCTAGCGTTTATGCAGCCATTGCCCTGTTGATGGGCATTTGAGTAGTTGCCGGGTTTTTGGCTAAAGCTTCACTGATTTTTGCCAACAAGCTCTCCCATCTGCATTACCTTCTTTCTTCTTCTTACCAATCCCTTGCGTATTAATTTTCCTTGAGACTTCACCCAAGCCCAGATGTTTTTCTCAACTACAGGAAAACCCATTGTTACCTTTGTCCATTCAACTCTCCATTGCCAATAGCAACAGTGATTTCTTTTGTCTGAAAATATTTGTCTGAGTCACATGTTACCACGTACTTTAAGTTATTTATTTTTTTCCTCCTGGGATTGAGCTCCCCAAACTAGACAGAAAGCTAGAGTGAAGCAAAGATAATGTTCCATATTTTTCTACATGTACTATAGCTTCTAGCACTGCGCAATATGCTATATTTATTAAATAAAAGTTTAACTTTATGTAACTTTTAAAACAGCTCAATAGTGGATATGATATGTACAAACTTCATCAACAGCAACATCATTAATCTGGTGCCAGCTATACATCAAGAGCTCATCCTTGAATTCCATTGCTAGTTTCACTTCTGCTAGCTAGATTTATTTGAAAAGCTACACAGCTACTCAGAGCTTCAGTTGTAGTACCTGTGAAGTGAGAATTTTAGTTTTATGTATATAGAATTTACTTAAAGCACCATGCTTTGCTTATGGTAACAGGAACCTGAAAAGTACTTAATAAATGTTAGAAATTATTATTTCATTTAATTTTCATTAAAATTTATAAAATTTCATTCAATTCTGAGAGTTTAATTTGGCATCTTCATCATCATTCTTTTCCCATTTATAGAACAATTACCCCACGATAGCCAGTTATTAGTTTGTGTGTTTTCTGACTTTCCTCATTAATATCAAAGCTCCGTGAGGGCAGGGACTTTGCCTCTTTTCATTCCTAAAAGAATGACCGGCATTCGGCAGACTTCTGAAAAGTGTTTATTAAATATGTGCATATATGAATTAATGAATACAACATCTACCTACTACAGGTGATAGTAAGGCTTAAAGTTGTAAGTTAACTCAGTAGGTCTTATTGCTCTGAGGCTGACTCCTTTCGTCACTCCCACCAAGCCGCCCCTCTGCCTAAATATGGCCAGTGGTGGAGACCCTACTACTGAACAAGATCATCTGCTCCACCTGGTAGTGATTGTTCTGATTTTTAAGAGTTTTTCCTTATCCTTAGCTAACAGCTCTCTGCCTGTGTGTCTCTGAGTTAAAAGGAACCTCAGGTGAAAATTCCAATGCCTGAGCACCCAGCAGATCCTATTTGCCTGAGATGTCATGCTAGAGGCAGCATTTAATTCAGATGAGAAGTGACGCCCACATCCTGATGCCTCAGCTGCCAGGGAAAGGCCAGTGACAACTTCCATTACACAGAAGGGTGAGCCAGGTGTCCTAGAAAAACTCCAACTTCTCAAATCCCATCTACCTAATTAGATTTTCTCTGTAGCGTTAGCGAGATCCTTTCCTCTGTGTCAAGCCCCAAATTCTACTTTAAACAGTGTGCTGCTTCAGTGAAGCCGTTTTGTAAAGAAAGAGCTGAAGTTGGGGACGATAGAGACAACGGGAGCTAGGGGACAGGAGGGATGAAGGGGGCAGCATAGGGAGAGGGAAAGACGAATAACAATATGCACCCATTTCCATATTTAACGGAATAGATTTTTAAAAGAATTGATTTGTGGGAAGTGTCTAACTCCAGTTAAGTGTTTAGTTTTGAGATTTAAGAGAAAAAAAAATTTCTCCATCCTACCCTGGATTCTATAGGATGCTCTGAAATTTGACTTTAGAAAAGCTTTAAATAAACTGAACGTTAGTCATCTTGGGGTTTTTTATCTTTTTTGTTCTGAAATTTTGATGCCTTGAGTTTGAGACCTATGAACACTAGGTATTTACCTTAAATTAAATATGTATCTGCATTAAAGAAAAAAGCATAGAAATGGTGATGAGAAGTAATGGCAGCAAAGGAGCTTTGAGATATTCAAGGTCTGAGTTCATTTCAATGTCTTTGTTACTGATGACACCACTGACATCAAAATTGTGTTTGTGTTTATGTAGGTGTGAGCATGAGCAACCACATATCCAGTGAAATTTAGAAAAATAAATAAAATTTTGCCATGAAGTCAGGGAAGCAATAATTCTCCTATGTTAAACATTATGATTCACATGAAAAGAAATGCAATAAACTAATGTCACTATTATTTTTAATTCAAAACCAAGACATAGCATATAATGGACATAAATTTTTTGTAATTGAGAAAAAGCTCAGAGAATCTAGGTCTTTGTCAGAATACCCTCTGTATGCAGAAAGCCACAATGTGGCCCCCTGTAGGTCAAAAGGGGAACTCACTTTCCTGACAGTCACTTCTGTGAACAAATATTTCTTTAGCTGCATGCAGAGCCCTGGTGAGGGTGGGTGAAGTTCAGAAATAAATCAAGTAGAGAAGACATGCCTTCAAGGAACTTGCAGCGCACTACAGGAGAAGCGATGTTTATGCAGATCACCAAGGGACATGGTCGCAGTGCATTGTTAATCACCACAGAGAAACTGGGCTGAAGGATCCCAGAGGGAGATTATATATTACCATTAAGTGGTGGCTGATGACTCATAATGTAAATCTATAGAATCAATTTAATGTAATTACTTTAAGGAAAAAAGAAAAAAAGGAAAAGTGTCCTGGGGGTCCTGTGATTTACAGGAGTTAAGGAGACTTTCCTGTCTCTTTCCGTTTTAGGAGATTTCTTCCTAGTATTTGAGAGCAGAGGGTAGGAAAAGGCTAGCAGAGGAAGAGGGCACTAAAATAGCAGGGAGAGGCCCAGCTGGAGAAAACCAGATTCAGGTGCTGCTGAGGCACTGGGAGGGTTTAAGGAAGAGGACACCCGAAGAGCCTAGGCCAGGAAGGTCTCTGAGATAGTGCATATGGAGAGAGCAGTTCCTGACTTTGTTCCTGCCAGGCCAGTGGGCATTAGAGATCATCCTACAGCTGTGAGCAAGGAAGATAAACATGAGACTGAGGGGAACAGAGGCTGTAGTGTAAAAAATGTCTTGTCTCTCCAATCACGTAATTTGATTCAAGATGGATAAAAGACCTAAATTTAAAGCACAAAATGATAAACCTCAAAGAATGCATAGGAAAAACATTTGAAAATATCAGTGTGGGGAAAGACTTTATGAAGACTTCTGGGGTAATTGCAACATCATCAAAATTTAACAAATGGGACTTAATTAAACTGAAAAGTTTCTATACAGCTAAGGAGACAACAACTAAAGCAAATAGACAACCTACACAATGGGAAAGGATATTTGCATATTTTGAATCAGACCGAAGCTTGATAACTAGGATCTATAGAGAACTCAAATTAATTCACATGAAAAAAAGCCAACAATCCCCTATATCAATGGGCAAGAGAGAAACTTTTCTAAAGAAGACAGACGAATGGCTAGCAAACATCTGAAAAAATGTTCATCGTCCCTAATTATTAGAGAAATGCAAAACAAAACCACTCTGAGATATTTTCTAACCTATGAGAATAGCCCACATCACAATATCTCAAAACTTCAGATGCTGGCATGGATGGGGAGAGAAGGGAACACTTTTACGCTGGTGGTGGGACTGCAAACTAATACAACCTTTTTGGAAGGTAGTATGGAGAACCCTCAAAGAACTCAAGCTAGACCTCCCATTTGATCCTGCAATCCCATTACTGGGCATCTACCCAGAAGGAAAAAAAAATCCTTTTAACATAAGGAAACTTGCACTAGACTGTTTATTACAGTTCAATTTATGATTGCCAAAATGTGGAAACAGACTAAATGCCCACCAACCCAGGAATGGATTAACAAGCTGTGGTTTATGTATACCATGGAATACTATACAGCCATTAAAAAGATGGAGACTTTACATCTTTTGTATTAACATGGATGTGAGTGGAACACATTATTCTTAGTAAAGCACCACAAGAATGGAGAAGCGAGAATCCTATATACTCAATTTTGATATGAGGACAATTAATGAGCTAGTACACAGTGGAGGGTGGGGGAAGGGGAGAGCACAAAGAGTGAAAGAGGGAGGGGGCTGGGGGGGTCACAGTGTGTGACACACCTTTTAGGGGAGGAACACAATTATAAGAGGGACTGTACCTAATAAATGCAATCAATGTAACCTGGTTCTTTGTACCCTCAATGAATCCTGAATAAAACAAAACAAAAACAAAAAAATGTCTTGTCTCTATACCATCAATAGTCTTTAAGCCAAACCTAGTTTTGTCCTCCAAAGCCCATATTGGAGCTATGGGAAAGTTGAAATAGTAGCAATTAATCCCTTGTTAGACAAAAGCAGCCTGTAGGGTTTAAACCCCTTGCCCTGGCAGATGCCTTTCTTCCAGCTCCAAGAAAAAGCCCCTCATCCTAACTCTTGTCTTAAAGTTCCTTCTTATAACGGATGAAAGATTGTCTTGAAACTCAACCCCTACCACAGAATTTTAATGTGGTTCAAATTAAAGCATCACTTTAGTTGCACATGTAGGAGCTCCTAATCTTGCTATGGTCCTATGCTGGACCACTAACCATTTCAAAGACCCTGAGGTTGTAGACATGGAGAGAATTGAAAGCAAAACAAGCCACTGGCCACATACACCAAATCCAGTAGGTTTGAACCCAGCCTGGGCCAGCTAAAACAACAAAGACAACTGCAAGAAAAACATAGCTGGGCATTGTGGTGGGCACCCGTAGTCCCAGCTGCTCAGCAGGCTGAGGCAAGAGAATCACTTAAGCCCACAAGTTTGAGGTTGCTGTGAGCTGTGATGCCAGAGCACTCTACCACAGGTGACAGCTTGAGACTCTGTCTCAAAAAAAGAAAAAAAGAAAGAAAGAAAGAAATATAGAGGGAAGGACCGTGGGGCGAGGGGGTGGGAGAACATAACATAAAGGTTTAAGGGGTGTTGACATCTCCACTGTAAGATCAAACTCATATTTTTATTTTTGAAAAAGAAAACTCTTCAAACCTTAAGGAAGCTGTTATAGGCCATAATACAATGCCTTCTCTTTCTAATTGTTTTAGTATCAAATCCTTCTCTTTATAATTGTATTAGTATCAAATGTCAAGTTCAATTCCTGGTACTTACACATAGCAAGTCATTACAAGGAGATATAACCCACCTACATGTTATAATAATGGATTATCATGTTTTATTGATGCAGTGTCATCTTAGCGTATCATCTTCCATTTTTATTCATGTAGAAAGATTCTATACTTGGAATTAAAATACCTTGTGAAATTAGAAATGTATTGTTTAAAGGAAAATTTATACTTTTGTTATAGTTGATAGGGAGAACATGATATGTGAAAGGCATAATACGGGAATAACAGGTGCATGTTGAAATCCTTACTCCTCCTCCTACCTCATAGGTGGCATTAGGAAGTTCTATGAAGTGGTAGTCTGACATGATTCACATCATTGTGGAATGGATTAAAAAGAGAACCCATGGAAAATTGGTTCATGATCACCTAGTGAATTCTCAAGAAGGTTAGATGTGTCCAATCTCTGTACACACTTATGAGGCTCTTTGCATAAAATAAAAAAGAAGATAAAAATACCTGCGATGTCACATATGGATCTATGTGAAAATATTTTCTTTTTTGAGACAGAATCTCAAGCTGTCGCCCTAGGTAGAGTGCTATGGCGTCACAGCTCACAGCAACCTCCAACTCTTGGGCTTAAGCAATTCTCTTGCCTCAGCCTCCCAAGTAGCTGGGACTACAGGTACCCACCACAACACCTGGCTATTTTTAAGTTGTAGTTGTCCTTGTAGTTTGGCAGGCCCTGGCTAGATTTGAACCCACTGGCTCTGGTGCCGCTTGAGCTGCAGGCAACAAGCTGTGAAAATATTTTCTAACAAAAATGTTTGGGGACACATTTGGGAAATTCAAATATATAGAAAAAGAATAAGTAATGAAGTAGACTGTCTTTTCCCATATTACAAGTCCCCTGTTCCAAAGTCACTAAGATAACAGGTTGTACTAATTCTGTTAATTAGTAGTAAAGGGTGTGCCTATTTAATATGTATATAATCATATTTGTACAACAGATCATAATGTAAAATGTTTACTGATTCTTGTTTATTGTACTTAATAATATATGAGATCTTTTCATAATAACACACATATGTCAATCCTCTTCATATATGTTAATGTGGTTAAAGTGGTATATTGTAATACTTATTTAACATTCAAAATATATTTTATTTGACATTACCTAGGTAGGAATATATTGCTTGGTTTCTTTTGCTTGCTATAATAAACAAAGCTCTACAATGAATTCTAGTTGAAATAATTTAGCCAACTTTTTCATATACAAATCAAGACATTGAAATTGCTGAATCAAAGGATTTTTATTTTCCTCAGAAAAGAATTTAAAATATACACACTTTTCAGTATTAATATCATGATATTTAATATTTTTGCCAAGTGAATAGATACATAGGTGACCTAATTTTTTGTTTTATTTAAATGTCTTTAATTAAGAGGCTACTTTAATATATTTCATTTTTTTCTTCATTATTTTTATTGTTTAGTTGTAAAAGTATTTAACAGGATTTCTCATTAGTTTATCATACTTATCGTACTAACTTTTTGGTTTTATAGAATCTTAGTAAAATGTGTGTTACAGATATTTCTTCTCCAGTTTCACATTTGTGTTTTGATTCTGATATTATCATTACTAGATGTTCAAAGTTTTTATGTGACTAGATTTAATCATGATTCAGTGATGATTAATTTTAGTATTTATGTGGCTCATTTTTTAGATTAAAATTTGATCTAACCAAAACTTTCTTTGGCTTAAGAAGCAAGGTAGATATATAACTCGAAAGATTCTAAAACAATACTATAAATAATCAGAAAGTTCAGGAGAACTTTAGGTAATAAAATCAATGAACTACATAAGTTTTCTTCTGTAAGCCTTACTCTCTACCTAAATCTTCAGTGATAAGTATGGGAGTATGTGTGTGTTCACTCCAGAATGACTTTTAAGTTGTCTTCATGTAAATACTGCCTATTGAATATTTGTTTGTGTATACTGTGTACACAACATTGTCTGTATACTTGATTGCTAAATGTAGGATTTGCATTTATTTTATTTTTAAGAAAATGTATTTTTAAAATTTTTGCAGCTAATAATTTGGTCTTTTAGGACATGTGAACATGGTTAATTGTATGTACTAATATCTTAGTCATAATACAATTACAGGTAGTAGAAAATAACGCTATGATTTTAAAAAAAGTTATTCAAAACCAGGGGTTCAGCTTCAGGTTGGCCTTCCAGACTATCTTAGAACAATTGTGCAGAACATTGTATTTATCAAGACCTTAATCATACCAGGAAGCTGGAGAATTAGGAAACCGCTTTCTCTTTCAGGCTGCCCCATCACACCACTTTATCAAGAATCTTGGAATCAGAGAACTGATGGCTTAGGAAAACCTGGTGGCTTAGGAAAATGATCATTTATGCTGAATTCTGGATAAGAGAGAAGCACCTCTGTAATTGTTGGTCTTGTAACCAAATCCACATCATATCAGTCTCTCCATATGGACTGTATGATATGTAGATATTTAGCTGTTTATCCACTCAGTACAGACACATTCACTCTAAGGTACTTGGCATAATCTTGAATAAACCAGCCCACTATCTTTGCTATATTATTTTAATAATGAACCACATTTGCATACTTACCATTGAGATCATGGTATGTTTTATTTTAAAAATATACTAAGTCAAATTTTATTACATGTATCTTTAAAAGTTTCATATTCATAAGTAAAATTGGTTCATACTTTTTCATACTGTTGCCTCTTTGTAAAGTTTTAAGTATCAGGTAAAATAATTTTTATTTCAAGTTAATAGAAAGGATGGCCACTTTATATTTGTTAAGGGCAATACTCAGTATGATGAGCTCTCCATTATCAATATCTATGCACCCAACCAGAATGCACCTCAATTTATAAAAGAGACTCTAACTGGCATGAGCAGCTTGATCTCTCCCAGCTCCATTGTAGTGGGAAATTTCAACACTCCTTTGGCAGTGCTGGACAGATCCTCCAAAAAGAAGTTGAGCAAAGCAATCTTAGATTTAAATTTAACTATCCAACTTATGGACCTAACAGACATCTACAGAACTTTTTATCCTAACAAAACTGAGTATACATTTTTCTCATCAGTCCATGGAACATACTCCAAAATTGATCACATCTTAGGTCATAA